>JAYMSU010001340.1:0-10665 GCA_036897765.1 Erodium chrysanthum | reverse complement strand
GTCCCTCATGATAAGTGACCCATAGAATGTGGCATGTTCGTGATCAAGCACGTGGAGTACCTCCTAGCAAGGAACATTTGGACTCCGTTGTGTCGGAGAACATGCAACTCCTCCGACACAACTGGGTGGTAGACATATATAGCACCAGCAAATTAAATGCATGAACATTGGGGTTTTTTGTGGTTTGAATGGACATGGTTATTTCATGTACCCTTATGACTCGTAATGTTATTTTTTTTCTTTTGTTCTAGTCGGAGACCTACGTTGTATATATTGTATTAGTTTTTCATCTTCTGCTACTGTTTCCCACCATCGTAGCGCACATATTGTTTGGTATCACATTAAATCGATTCATCAGGACCATCGATAATCATCGGGTGATATCGGGAGTCATCGCATTCCCAAGGTGCACAACCACACAACATAAGTAGGTCGATGACGAATCCCGTTGTCAGCACCAATCCTATATGGACAACCAGAATAAATACACATGAACACGAAGAATCGGTGACGAATCATGGAAATAATAACATATGAAAATAAGAACCAAGGACATCGAGTGTATCCCAATAATTTGTCCGGTTAAAACTAAGAGATAGCTTCGATTATATAAAAAAGATATAATTTCAAAAAGAAATAAATTTAAGAATAAAACAAAATAAAAACATTGTCTAGACATAATTAATCAATTTTCCCCTTCAAAGTTCAAATAAGGGACATAGTACATACCTTAGACCTCCCCTTCATATCTTCTTTCTCTATGCTATGCTAAGCTTATAAAATTAACATTTATAGTCCTCCGAGAAAGAAAAAAGCCTTAAGTATTGGCATTGCTTTTTATTTGCTCTCCCATTCTCGTGCAAAGCTAGCTCTCTCTCCTCTGCTCTGTTCCCATGAGGCGAACCCACGTGATAATCGAAGTGACGAGCTTGGGCTGAAGCTCTTGATCTGCAAAAATGGTGGAACAAGATGTGGGTTTTGGTTTCCCACCAAGCGGAGCTCCCCTGTATCCTCTACATGTGCAGAGAGACGAGCACTTCGACAGCTCCGTCAAAGCGGTGTCGTTTGGGTTCGTCGCTACAGCAATCCTCATCTTCATGTTCCTTCTCATGGCCATTTTTGAGAGGCTTCTCAGACCCACTTCGCCGCCCGCTGCCCGCACAGATCTTGAGTCGCAGTTCAAGCTTGCCTACCCTTCACCCGAAGTGAGTAACCCATGTGCTTGCTCTTTTGTTTTGTGAAAATTTTCTGTTTGTTTCTCGGGAAAATGCTTAAAGTTGCTTCCTTTGCTCAAAAAAAGCTCCCTTTCTCCCCGTGAACTCAATTGGGTCTATGAATTATTGCCAAATGTTGTCCCAATTTTTGTGATTGCTTTTGCTGAACATCCCCTGTTTGTTCCCTTTCTTTGTTAATTTTGATTCTCTTTTCTGTGGTCTTTGTTGAATTTCAAAGAGAGGATCTTTTGCTTTCATGTATGTTTCTTGTCTGTTTTAGAACTATATTTGTGCCTCTTATAATCATAATAGAGATCTTCTTACAGAATATATCAGTTCAAAGAAACTATGGTCTGCATATGATGAGTTTTCCCTTCTGTTGTGCAGTTTTGGGATTTCAGTCAATTTTTTGCAGTCAAATGAAGTGTGTTTTGTTGTGACAACTATATGGTTGGGCCATGGTCCATCTAGGAAGTTGTCTGTTGGATTATTGGTCCCCAAACAAAGAGTCCCAGGAAGATATTTTAGACCCACACCTCTACATGGTAGCCAACTAATATGACTCTTTGTGGTGCCTGGTGCCCCAAATGTCCAATTCCTGAGGGTCCTATGACTTGTACTCATCCCTTCATTTGGTGCTAAGTCATAGTTCATTGTCTTCCTCCTTCATGCCTTCGCTTAATGAATATGAGTATGGCACATTGTTTCCTGCTGCATTTATATGCCTACCATTTTCCTTTTCATGGGAGGACATACCCTATTATCTTAACAATCTTCCTTTTTCTTGTTTTCAATATTAGTTAGGGAAAACAACAAAAACATACCCCCCATGATAGCATAATATCAAATTTTAACCGTGAATTCGGAAACCATCAAAAACTACCCGTTGGACCCTTGACTATTATCAAAAAACATGAATTAACGTTAAATCCATAACTGTGAAGATGAAACATCCATTGTGCCTTTCTTCTTCTCCTCACCATGGTTGTTGGTGTCATTCCCAGCTCCGACAACCTCCACCCCACCATGGTCGCCGATGTCTCCCCCTTCTTCCTCGCTTTCTGCACAACTCTAAGGGTAGAATAGGAATTAATAGGGAAATTCCGTCCAAACTAATGGAATTTCCTGTATTTTCTGTCCAAACTAACGTTAATTCGTGTTTTTTGAAAAAGATCAAGGGTCCGACGGTTAGTGTTTAATGGTTTCTGAATTCACGGTTAAAATTTGATATTATGCTATCATAGGGGGTATGTTTTTGTAGTTTTCCCTATTAGTTACTATGCTTTAATATGTGCCCTGTGAGACCGGGTTCTGACCTACCATGTCACTTGTAAGGAACACATGAGGCCCACCCACCAACCTCATCTGATGTTATTGTTTGATTCTGTGCTATTTTTTTATATGAATAATACTGTATAAGCTCCACCAAGTTAATAAGAGGTTAATGACAGGTTAAAAGACCTTAGGATTGTACGATTTTTGTATTAGTGAATAGAAGTGCATAAACCATTTTGTTTGGTAATCGAGCATCTCATCTAGGTGATACTGTAAAATGGCGAATTTAAACCCTAGAATGCACTTAGTTATCAAATGATTTCAGGCTGCTTAGTGACATTATAAATTGCATGTTGTAAAGAACTCCTGTGAATACTTATTTTTTGGATAGTATAAGAAGCTATAGTAATGACTTAGATGGTAATGACATACAATTCTTATATGTGTTTAATGTTGTAATCAATTTCGGGGAAATGTAGGTAACGTTATGGATAGATCTCATTAATTCCGCACCTGCAAAGCACTATTTTTTTCTGTTGTCATTCCCTTACAATATTGTTGCTGTCAATTAGCATCCACAAATAGCCATTATATGAGGCAAAGTCAAACCCGAGAAGCAGCTGTTAGGATAACATAGTAACCTTATCCAACTTCAAACTAAACATAACCATGTGCTTCGGTTTAATGACTACTGTTTTGCAATTGCTGTTTTTGCAGTCTGTTAGTTATTATTTAATCGCCAAGTGGACTGTATTGCAAGGATGATCTGAAATCTTTTAACTGTGCTCAGCTTTGTTTGCCAAATACCACAACTTCCTATATTGTGTTAAAGTAAAAAAGTCCCACCACTACATGGATAAAAAATATAAGGTCCTTATAAAAGCAAGAATGAAACACAATCCATTACTTGCATCCCGTTTGCAAATTCTTCATATGCCTCGCATTAGTTTAATTCTACTGTCAGCTTGGTCACTCTAGATTTCTGATAATGACCATTAGGATATATTTAATAATGCTTTCTTAGTTCGAAGAAGTACTGATTTGATGTAATTAATTTCTGCAGATGAGTTTGTATGGCATAGGAGTTTCAGTTTTGATGCCTGGAGAAGACATACCCACGTTCATTGCTCACCCAGCCCCTGTGGACAAGCCACCCGAAGGCATGCCTTGACCTCAAAACCACTTCAATGCAAGCTCAAGTTCAAGTTCAAGTTCGAGCTAGGGACGACAAAACAGTGATTGGGAGGATGCTGTAATAGTTGCTACTGATTTGTGAGAACAAAGTCAATACCACGAAGAGGCATTTACAAGCTTCTGAAATTTGCCCTTTTTTCTTTCTTTTTACCCATGAGCTGTTTACAACATGTGTACATAGATTTAGTTTCGATGAAATTCATGTTGCTTTAGTATTTTAGATCTTGGCCATGATGTCCAATTTTTACTAGAGGCTTGGTATATTCTTATAGATGGATTGGTTGTAGGATAATATAGGGACTGTAATTGATTTTTAAGTAATGGGGAAAAGGTTCAAGGGCACTATGATGTATTTAATTATAGTAGCCAACTTTGGGTAACGGGTTATGTAGTAGCTATGATTGTTAAGAATGAAATGATTTTGTTATATTGTGGTGTATCTAATTGTAGTAACTTTGGGTACTGATCTGTGTAGTAGTTATAATTGGTAAGGATGAAGCAATCTGTTAAAAGGAAAAAAAAACAGAATATATGGGTTGTCAAAATGAGATCACTGTCATGAGAGGACAATATTGCTAAAGTGAAACATTGAGTATAAATAAAATCAGGAGAAAGGCTGGGTTCGGGCGTAGCTATTCAATTTTCCGAATCGAATTTCATTTAGTTTTTAGTAATGGTAAAATGTTCAATACATAGATGGTGTAAAGCACACTTTTTTTCAAAAGGTTGTTTTCGGTCGATGTGAGGCCTGCACCTGCTGAAGTGTGTGACTGACCACTTAAGTATATTAACCATAACCTATAAATTTGAGTTTTGGGGTTTTTAACAATCCGTTCCAAATTATTTGATAGTTTTGTTGGTTATGTTTTGCAGAATGAGGAGTGTCCAAATGCCAGCAAAGAAATAAGCTTCCCTAAGATTGTTTGTGAGTTACTATTGATTTCAAGGATGTGATTGAATTGTAATCTGTTCACTTGCGACTACATTGTCTGGTGGAGAGATTTGAATACGTACCTGAAACCACCAACAGAGAATAAACGAATATGCCCTTCAATTTCTTTGCTTCAACTTTAGATTTCAATCTCTAATGAAACCAAGAAATAATATTTCAATATCTACTTTATAATCAACAAGATACAGAGAGACTCCAATATCTATGTCAGTAATTATTTTGTGGTTTGCTGACAAACAGAGAGAACTCCAAACTTCTCAGGCTGACATCAATTTTGATCAATGTTAATTGTGTTTAGAAAATGTTGAGGCACTGTCACATTTGATGACCCCGATCTTCTGGGAGGGAATCAGGTTGAATAAAAACACTTGCATAACCAACCACATTTGATCAATTGATATTCTACACATGATCATGTAAAATAAAACTGCATATAGCTTGTTGAGTAATCCCTCTATTGTTTGGTGACAAACAGAGAAGTGTGTTCCAAATTTCTGAAAGAGAGCCAAGCCCACCTCTGCAGATGTTGCAAACTCATAATGATAATATTATACTCCTTTAATGTGCAACTATATGCTCAACAATTCCTCCACCTGTTGGTATTATATGAATCCCCCAGACTCAGTTACTATGGTTGAATTGTCTGAAATGCTTTCTGCCACAGCTTACAATAGCTGCAAAAGATTATGACAAAGATACTTCCCTTGCTCATATCAACCCAACAACTTAAAAGAGTCTCATAAGAAGAAAGGAACATACAAAATCTGTATATGGCTAAACAATGAGACCTTAATCCTATGAATTAACTGTTTTTTTGCATAGGAGTGAGCATAAAGAAAGCAGTGGACACCAAAATGTGATTATTGTCAGTTCAATTCATCACTTTCTGCTTGCAAGTCATTCAAATTCATACTTGATTTGTTTCAGTTTGAGACTGAAAGATACTCAAAACTGACCTTTTCCACTAGTGGTCTCTCAATGAAGCACAACTTTATTATTATAGATCTGCAACTCACTTGCTGCTGCAGAAACATCCCATCCATCTGTCAGAACAATAAACAATTGAACGGTCGGTGTTTATTTCTCTCTCTCTGCTGTTGTGTAATTCACGAATGTCCGGCTGGAACAAATTAATGTACAGGTACCAGTGAAATGTATGTGACGATTCATCTCTGGAGCCCAATTCATTCCCACCATTACAATTTCCTAACATCGCATCACCACTACTAATTTAACCACCGGAGACTTAATAAGAACATGTATATGTTCTAAGAATAAATTGAAACAATAATTCAAATTTATAACTAAAAATTAGAAGGAAAAAAAAAAGAGCTCAGAAACATTTATGAATGGGAGTAATTGGAGAAAGCAACATCACTATTATATATATTTTTCCTTCCCAAGAAACCACAATATTATGAAGATAACAATGACAGAGAGGCCTGAATCCAAACTCCATATACTTTCTTACGTATAATGAAAACAAATTGTATCACCAACCGCATAAATCATCCATTACCTGTTCCCATATTTCAAACTGTAAACACTATAAACAATACCGGTCAATAAGTCCCGTTGACTTCAGCTATGGTGCGGAAGCTGCCAACCCGTGATCCTGACGTGATTCTGGAGTCAAGACATACAAGGATATCTAAGGCCATGGATAGAATAGAATGATACCAATGAAAGAATATAAAATAGTAAGTGCAGAAATTGACATGTTTAATGGAAATGAATGCAAGAGAGAAGCAAACAAGAAAATTTGAAACAAAAATCTCCATAAATTCTTACCTTTATCAACCTTGATCTCTATGAGTTCCTGTATGGGTTGGCGACATATTGGGCACTTGTTTGATTGAAGCCTCAATGATTTTGCGCATTCACTGCACATGCACTGATAATGCAAAATTACTTGTCTTCACATATAAACACGACAAAACCCAACAGGAGAGGAGATAAAATTAAGCTCGGTAAGCATGGATTGTATAAATATTTTAATTGCAAACTTCCAATGGTTATCAAATTGTAAAGTATGTCATCATCAATCATCCCTACAGTTATTATCCACTTCAAACTCCATTTTAGTTCTAAGAGTTATCTCCAGGTCCAGCATTCAAATTTAATTTTTGCCTCATCATCAAAGCTATGGTAAAAAAAAATTACTTAATTGCATCATATATTTAGGCTCCATATGGACTTTGTAAATTATTAGGAAGATTTCTGGATAATTTGACCATGTATACAATTTGAATACCTTTTCTGACCTACCATACAGCCTATGGCTAGGAATAGGATAAACAAGGGTGTATGCTTAGATCAAAATAGTGATTATCATGATGATACTATCTACATTAGCCAATATACAGGATGATAAAAAGCATTAAAGTCAATTTTATAAGCACGGGATTGGTTGAACTGCACATAAAACTTATCAGACTATTACGTTATTCTGCTTCTTACATGGATTTTTAAACTAATTAATACAACATACTTTCCCTACCTTTTGAAATGTTGCCAATAGGCTAAAAATACTTTCTATTGACTATAATGACTGCATCGACTCCTTCAGACAACAACATGCTACAGACTGCCTAGCACAGAAGCCTAGATTCCTTTTTTTCCTCGGGGCTGTAGTATAAGATTCTTAATATTTGCTAAGGTCCACAAGGGCAGGCCTAGTTGGTCAATACGAGTACAACCAATACATCTTGTGAGGTCCAGTGTTCGAGTCCTAGTGGGTCATTTGCTTGGAGGCAGATGTGGCGAGGGAGGGAGGGGTTTGGGGTTAGGTTAGGGTTATTGCTTTATTGATTTAGGATTTACAGTTTTACTCATTCCTCTCTTAAAATAGGATTTACCAATCAAAACATATTTACTAAGTCCTAGCCAAGTCATTCAAAAAGCCAAAATGGCCAGGCCAAGCCAAGCCATCCATTAAGTCGAACACAACTAAGATGTGACCTTCAACTATGAGCTCTAGGAAGTAAATATTTCATTCTCGGACGTCAAGTACAAAATTTGCAGTCAGAAGAAGAAAAAATCATGCCAACTAACCACCCTCTTTCCAAACATTTGAAAAATCGCCAATAGCCTAGAAAAACTTTCTAATAACTACAATGATTGCACTGATTCCTTCAGGCAATGTTCAGCCAGCAACATGCAACAAGCTTCCAACCACAGGGTCTAGGTTCCTCAGTTACTAATTCTACGAAGTTGTTCAAAAAACAATGGGTCCATTAATCAACTCAATCCCGACCAAGGTGCAGGGCTACATTACTGGCCTTAGGAAGGAAACAAGCCTTTCTCAAACATCAAGATCAAAGATTTGCAACTAGAGGAAAAACTCAAGCCAAATGACCCAGTAAAAAGACCAATTCAACCAATAATTTTGTTTATTAGTTGAAAGGATAAATGCTACAAAACAAATCATGTCAAATGATCACCCTCTTTGACCCACGAAATATTTATTGGTTAAAAAGGGATTATTGCTCTTACCATATGTCGACAAGGTAAAATAGCTGTATCCTTTGGCTCAGTCAAGCAAATCACGCATTCTTTCCCTGGGTCGGTATCATTGAAGCCACCCTCATCGGAATTGGCAATTCCATATATCTCCCGTAGCTCATAGCGAACTCCATTAACCCACAAAATTTGCATAACCACTCTAACTAGAAAATTGGCATCATTATTTCTCACCAGGACAGCTTGAGTAATCTGCGCATGACGAGACATGGGTGGCTGAGATTGACTGGACTCTGCGTCCTCTGAGGATGATGGCGAGCATGATTCTGCGGAGATAACAAGGGGGAAGACATCCCCATTTGCTGAGGGCTTTGACAGCTCATCCACGTCGAAAAAACCCAAATCAATGCCAGTTCCTGAAGGTTGACAGAACTTTTGGCCCAGTCCTTTCTGAAAGGGGATTCTCTTAGGCACATAGATTTCAGGGTAAAATGGAACAAATGTGCAGTTGTCTGCTTCCTTGGCAAAGTAAAATATGGTGAAACTGTACAAAGCTCAAACAAGGGAAAACCGTCATTTATCTGAAGCATTTAGAGGTACCATTTGACATATCAAGACAGAACAGATCAATCAATCACTAAATGAAGATAAGAAAGAAAAATTAAAAGCAACTAAAAGTAGATGAGCTTCATCATTCACTTGCAAAGCCAAAAGAAATATGCAGAATAAGGACAAACAAATATCATACACCTAAAAATTCAGATATCATTCAAACAGTATACCAACAACTATAAAAGAAAAATACTTCCTTTATGGAAATCCAGATGATTGAAAACAGGAAATAAATGGGAGAGAAAATAATATTAACATATAAAGTGATAAATAATTAAGCAAGATGATTTAGAGAAGCACAGTTGTTTACTCGCAATCCTGTTGCCTTATCAAATGACATACTTCAAATCAGACCACAAAATAAACATTCAATTAGGATAGTGTATAAAACTCACGATTGTGTTTTTAATCAGGTATATATATGTTAGCTGTCTCATCAACCACCCCACTCCACCAATACCACAAAGAGATGTATCTTAAATGCAAACTTGGAATCATTAAATTATTTGCAAATCTGAAACTACCTGTTTGTGAGGTATTTGTACGTGTAGAATCAATAAAAATAAAATCATGAAACAAATTATTGCTATGATGAGCCTTTATAGTGAGTATGTATATGACACTACCATGAAGGCATGAACCTAATCAAAAGTAAAACATTCTAAGATGTGATATTGGATATAGAAGTGCATAACATCATTAATATAAATTGTTTTTTTTTTGAGGGAAATAAATTGTTGAGTTGGCATTCAAAACTGATTTGCTCTCACTGAATAGTTTGAACAAGCCAACCACTGCAAGCACTATCTGTCTACTACTTAACCCTACAAGATCTAATTGGAGAATCTACCTAGATATCAATAAGGCCAAAGTGAACACCATGACAATTCGTACATGAGTCAATCAACATCCACCACAGATGCTAGATAAAAGTTCACAGCAAAATTAAAATTCAACTTACTAACCATCTGGCCAGCATAATCAACTATTTTCAATTCCTAAAGACATAGGGGTTAAAATGATGTACCCTAAAATCAACACTTAACCGGCCAAAATTGCACTGATCCTCCAAGCATCGTAAACATCCTGTTCTCCTCTAGGCAGTTGTTTGTCAAAATCAAGAGATCAACACTGATCTCTCAACACTTACAAATAACTCAATATATATACTAAAATCCATATCATATATGTGCAAAGTTGAGGCAAACTACTTTAGGCGTACAAAAAATATCAATTTTAATAATAACATTTTTGTTCCTAACAATCTCTTTAGTTGATTTTAGTCCATTTATTCAGGGTTCCAAAGGCCTTGATTTCTAGTCAGATACCTAAAAATTTATTTTATTTTATTTCTCTTCAGATGATCTAAGAACTAACTAACAAATATGGAATTCACTACAATCCTCCCAACAAAAACAAAGAAAGAGTCTAGAGCAAAGCAAAGGCAAAATGTTGAAATGTCATAGCCTCAAGAATCAGGACCCGGACACATTCCAAGAGAAGGCTTGATCTTATCAAACTCGTTCCATCAACCAGCCCGTGATCCTTAAACATGAAACCCACTGACAAACTTTACTTAGCAACAAAGAGATTGCTCAGCAAACTCACATAACCAACCAAAATTAACACATTTGGTACCCTACTAGTCAATAAAACCAAGAAAAACAATAAGCAACAGTGTTGCTGAAACACAAATCACATGATCAGTAAAGCACATAATCAAGAGCCAAAGATGAACCAAAAAGCAAATAATCCCTGCCGTCAACAAGGGCATCAAAGGTAAAAGAGACCAAATAGGAGCCCGAATTGTTGCCATCCAAGGCAACCCTTATAGTATCCTTGTGGACATTCACGTCATTCTTAATCTTCTTAGCACTCTTGTGGTCGACATAGGGCGGGGGCGGGGCCTGCAACGGCGGAGGCTTGTAGGGTGCGTTGGTAAAGAAAAAAGGGCTC
>JAYMSU010001339.1:0-10668 GCA_036897765.1 Erodium chrysanthum | reverse complement strand
TCCAAAAACACCGGTTACGTTGATTCGGACATGTACAACGTAAGCCTATTGAGGCACCAGTACGAAAGGTGAAGAATATGAATTTAGGGTCTTTAAGAGAGCAAAAGGGGGACTCAAATAAAACATGGACATAAATTATTCGAAACGACCTTGCATTAGTAAGTATATATTAACTGATCGTAGACAATGAAAATCAAATATATGTCAAATGAATATTGTTAGTAAACACCAAACATGCGAGAGAAACCAGCTTTCTTTTGACATGCATTTTCTTTTCTCAGAGTTTCCTATCCGAATCTTTTTTCCTTTTATCTATCTTTCTGTTAATAAATTGCACCTTTTTTTATACCTTCTATGAAGGTCATGAGGGATATAATAGAGAAGTACATGGATGAAATCAAGCAAGCTGGTGGCATTGGGTGCTTTGTGAAAGGGGGAGCTGTTGAGGGACAGTTCCAATCTGAATCATCTGCTCCTGATGTTTCCTTGAGGAATAGCAACTATGTATCATCTGGAGCAACAGGGGGGCCTGCAAGCCACCAGAGGAATCAATCAGATTCTGATTATGCTATCAAAACCACAAAATTTGAGGATGTTTCTCCTGAAGATTCTAAGCAATCTAGACAAGACCATCATAGGGACCACGAGCATATAGGAGATAGGAGAAGTTACAGTAGGAAGAACAATGACAGAGAGTTATATTCCAGAAGCCCAGAAAGGAGCAGGAGTTATAGCAGATCGCATAATCAAAGTAGTCGAAGGGAACAAGATGATGTCATAACCAGAACCAGGCATCATGAGGCTAAAGGCTCGTCCAATAATTATGATAGAAGATCATCTTCCATTTCAAATTATATGAATTATTCAAATGCAAGAAAGACTGATCAAAAGTCAGTAGATGCAGGTAGAGAACGAAGGAGCACATACAGGAATAACAGGTCAGACTCTTTGGCATCTAATGCATTTGAGGATCGATATGATCCTTCGGAATCTCATGACATGTATGACGATGAAACCTCCCATGGGAGTCGGTATATTGGACCAGATAGAGTAAATGCTGGAGAATTCCATGAACAACCTAGTAACTGTTCTGCAAATGAGCAGTATCCTGGCTACAGAAAGGACTCCAAGTAGTTTCAGCTCATGGGGTAAGTTTGTTTCTGTTCATATGCCCCACATGATCTTTGTTTCATTTTAAATGTGTGAATTTTGTTTTGACGTGGTTTATTCGCATAATCTTTGCAGTAAGAAGTCATCAGGCTTGAGCTATTTTATCTACCCCTGTATCCTCCTTTGTATCCTTTCATTGTTCTGTTTTATTTGTTTTTCATTCATATGTTTATAGTGATGCTTTATGTGCTCATCTCCCTTTCTGCATGGTAAGATGACATAAAGGTTCCACTGTTGACACCATTTTCGAAATATAATTGCCGTTTTCATCTGTGATATCATCATCATATCACTATCCATGTGCTGTATTATTGCATTTGTTGGTATGAATACTTTTGTTATTTTTACGTTTGTAACTTTACCGGCTCATATCTTGATGAATGATAATTTTCATTGAATTTTGTAACTGAAATACAAAAAAAGAAGAGGATCGATATAATTAGTATAGTATAAGATTCTTATAAAAAAAGTATAGTATAAGATTCATTTCCTCTAGCTATGCAAATAATAAAGAAAATGATGTAAAATTATATTGGTACTTTGTTTTGTAGCATATAGTGGCCTTTAGAGCTATTATGTGCTGATTACAGCCAACCAATATGGAACTTCCCACAGTTTCAGTTAGTGGCTTGTTGTAATCAGTTAGCCCTTCAATGTCTGCTAGTTTTTCCTTTCTTTTGATTCTCTTCACCCATCCTTACTTTGGCTCCTTACTAAATAATGAGCTGTACACAATGGTAATAAAATTTGTTATGAGTTATGCCTGAGGTTAAGACCAGTGGCAAAGAGAAACTGATGGGTGAACAAAGGATTACAAACAGAAGTTCAAATGGTATTAACTACCATGAACTTGGGTTGGATTTGATCCTTGAGGGAATTGACTCCAACCCGGTGGAAATAGGATTTAATCAGCCAAAACCCAAAAGGGTATAACCATACTTTTAAGGGATTCAATTGTTAATTCATGCATTTCCATGGTTTAGTGGTTGTCTTATGAGTTGTGACACCGTACGGTCTGTCTTTGGTACAGGCACATGCAGAATTTGGTTTCATGCTTTATTGCCCAATTAAAATTCATATTTGAAACCATATGTATGATATCTTTTACATATTGCTAACTCTAGTTCTAAAAATTCAGGTGCTATAGTTTTTCTTTCTTCTATTAGCATTAATTTCCATGGGTTGGCATCTCTTTGTTTCAATAAAACAAAATGCAAAAGTTCTCTTGAAATACCTGTGTAGTTTGCTATGGAGGCAGAATTTCTAGGCTGTTGTCTACCTTAAAACCAAGGTTAACAGGTTTGCTATTACATGTAGAGGAGCATCAATATCATAAGATTCTTCTGAAGTTAACAGTGATTCATTTTCTGCACTCATTTAGGACATGGGGACATAGCCTAACTAGCAGAATGTACTTATGTTATATTAAAGTCCCCGCTATCATGTAGGCTTTCTTTTTGAACTTGCTTATAGCTCTTATTGCTGCCTGTAGATTGCAAGAACATCAAGAACAATGGAGAAGAATCATTTTCAGTTCAGTCCAGTTCAAGCCGAGGTGTTTTCAGGAAGTGTATGATGCCCAAGACATTTTGATCTTCCATGTGGGGTTTATGCACCTGACCATGGATCTGAAAAGGAATCAAATATGCTAAGTAAGTAGTTTGTTAAGAATAGTTTGTTGTGTATTTGAGAGAACATGAATGAAACGTTGTTTGATTCTCCTGAATATGAAGGATTAAAAAGATCCGTTTTTTTTGTTTCCTAGTTGTAACCAAATCCTCTTAGTTTCTACTGAAGTAAGAACGATTAGTTAATTTGAAGTGATTTTGTTATCACATTGTTCCTTCTGTCTTATGGTGTTGGAAGACTATTGTCGATATAAATATGCCTTTCTACCTGTGTTAAAGCTCTTCTATCCCCAGTTTTCATAGAAGGTTCCGATTACGAGGCATGTCGGTTTGCCAAACATCCCAAATCACAGAATTAATTAGAAGGTTCCGATTACTGTCTGATACTCGTTGTCATGAACTATTAGTATCCAAATCACAGAATTAATTAGAATTCAAGGCAAAAAAACTGAAGTAAATTGTTTTCTAATGAGCATATAGTTTATTTAATCATAATAAATATATGTTTTGTACAGGCAATGATTGAATTTTTGAAACAAGAAAATAAAGTAGTCATTTGTGAAGCTGACAAAAATGCAGCAGCAAACATCAGTTATCACTTGACACTCTCAGCTCCCAAATCCACAACTTTCCTATTCTACAGTTTCTGTAGACACCAAACAAAGAAGATGCCATCATTCCGAGCTCTTTTTGTTGCAATTAACCCTCATCTCCAAGATCTGATTACAATATGTTTTTGGTTCACTCTGACTCGTTAATCATTATGTGTACATTTGCAACATATCATAGATAGATCGTTTCATTGCTGTAGGAAAGTGAATGTTGAATTACATCATTTTTCCTATCAGATGTTCTTGACACCATGCGACTACGTTGACTTTTCAGACAGAAATAATGCTAGGAATTCGAAAACCAATTGGAAGCCAGTGAGAGTTGTGATGAATTCATGTTTGTTGCTAACTGACAAAACGATACTGCGTGTCGGTAAAGATTTGTGAACTACATCGTTGAATGGCCAGAAATGCTTGTTGATTTTTGTTTACAGAAAGAAACCTTAACTTGTGGAGTGAGTAACTTTGGTCACATGACTTTGGGATAGAGACATATAATCTGCAGGAACCGACCATCCCTCAATATTTTGTTTGCAGATGCTCAAGACATCACATAAATGGTACGGACATCGTTGCTATATGTCGATGGTCGGTCCGGTAGCTATGTGGCACTACTGGTGCCCTGGTTGGCAGGGAAATGGATGTATATGGAAGCTTGCAGGGTAGGTTTTGAGTTCTTGGTAAAACTTGTTTTTTCCTTTTTCCTTCTATTGGAAATGATTGGGGGGTTAAATGAGAGAATGGGTCTTTGTTCTTGATTGGATTACGTAACCCTAGAAGACGAGGATTAGCAAATTGATGTTAGCATGACAACTGAATTGACCATTTCTCTTGGATCCGTTTGGATTTTGACAGAAAGGAAATTAGGATTTAGAATAGAGATTAAGAGGATTTGAGTTGCAAACAGGCTTACATGGTGGTATCTGTGGTAGAACTATATTAATTGTTTCTCCACTATTATTGAATGTGTTCATTTACATTTATCAGGCATTTATTTGACCTGCTGTTTCCATATCCGGGATATCAAGTAGTGCATTCTGTCATGGTGTGCACAGCTCGACGTGCATTTTGCAACTTAGGAAATTTTAATTATTGTTTCAAATGTTTTCAATTATTTATTTCAATATTGAGTTCAGTCATTAGTGTCTGTCTAGATTTATTCACTTTTCAAATGCTATAAAATATGTGCTATTGTGTCAGAATGGAGAGGAATTTCTTATACTAGCCAACACCCAGAAGCGTCAGAAAATTGAAGAAGAAAATAATTCAACAGGGTTTCAACATGTTGAGGTGCGTTGCAATTCGATGAGTTATGTTTGTTGGGATTGTACAGTTATTCACTTTAAATAATGTGACCCAATGCTTATGTTTTTCCCTGTTTTTATTTATAAATTCTCTACCAGCTTTAATATTTTCCTTTTAAGATTATAATCTTTTCCAAATCTGCAACAATTTGTTTTAGTTGTTATAGTTCTATTTCTTACATGCACATATGAGTAATTAGGACAGTTATTGGCAGTAAACAAGTATCTTAGAGTTTCGGTTGAGTTCATGCTTATTTTGTCTATTTACTTTAGCCTCATGGATTTAAATGCATCACTACATTTTTTTTTATTGCTGCAAACACGAGTTTTGGTAATTTCTAGGAAAGTTAATTCTAACGGCTGAAAGCTGATAAATCAGGTGGCGGTTGATGGAAGGCAAAAGATTGTAGATAGCATGGAGACCAAGGCCGCTCCCGATGTAAGTAGGAAAAGACAAAGTCGTGGCCGAGGGCAGTCTGTTTCAGGCAGAGGACGAGGTTCCAAAGCTAATGTTCTAGTTTCTTCAATGGTTCTACCTTCTAATGGTCAAATTGAGAACTCATTCACTGCGGTATGTTCTTATTGACGTGATGTACTGTGGTTTTGTTTCTGTTCCCTGTTATACTTGATCTCATAACCATCAATGCCATATTTATTAGCTAATGACCATCACTCTGAACCTGTTTATTACGGAAAGAAAAAGGGACTGCACTACTAAGGGATGATCATACCATGTTAATTTTATACTGAAAGGAAGATAACCGGCGAAAAGACACTCCAATAACGTATATTGCATATAGTAAGAAATCAGTAGTTGTACTGTGAGGTTGGAATAGAGCTCAGGTGAAAAGCTTTTCTTCTTAGCAGATGAAAACTGTGCACTCACAGGAAATCATATTTTTTGAGATTTCTATTTTGGCATTATCGTGAGATTTCTTTTTTCCGTCTCATCTTAGCTTACAAGAAAATAGAATCAGGATTCAGATAGAATTGTACTCAATTTGTTGGATTCATTACATGGCATCTATGTTTTGATGTATATTGTACAGAAATATGGAGGTTGGGTAAGGGCTCATGTTGTTTGTAAATGCTCATTGCAATATAGAAGATACTTATGTTTATGGTCAGTTGTGTTGCTTACTTTATTGCTAATGTGATAGCAAAAAATTATTTACCTTTTTCCCCGACTGACAACACCTTGTCTGCCACTTTTGTAGGAAGCAAAGCTGAAAGAGCAGTTACGGAATGATGATCGTGCTTTATTAGAGGTATTGGATGCAACAAATATCATGACTAATCTTTTCAGGTTTATGTACTATTTAACACGATAACAATACAATAGCTATAAATAAACATCTATAAGAAAAACATAAGAATAAGAAGACAGATCACTGATGCACTTGGCGAGTTTTGTTTCCTTCATTCACTTCAGACAGTGTACTGCACCATGTGTACACTTACACTTGGCATTATCAGTACTAAGTATGTGACCCTGTCACTTATAGTGCTTTTCTTCCTGTTTTTTGTACTTTAATTAGGACGAGGTAGCATCTCTACGTGCAAAAATTGCCATATTAGAGGAGGACTTGCGTAAATCACGGCAAGATGCCTCTGATTATAAAAATCTTTGCAGTCAATTAGAAAAGGTAATGAAATGAGTGTTGTTTCTTAACATTTTTGTGTTGAGGGATCTTTCTCATATTTAACGTGAGATCCAATATATCCTTCTTTGTTGTTGATCATTGTACAGGAATTAAAAGACCTGAAAGATTATGACCAGCAAATGAAGCCAAAGGTCTGTCTCTTTCAAAGAACTATGTTCAAGAATTTCCAAGTTCTGCTTATCTTGAAGTTATAGAAATACCTAATTTTCCAGTTCAATTGCATCATTTAATTGTAGATCCTTAATTCTTTTTGTGTATACTAAGTCCATGATCAGCATGTTTCCGTCTAATAATTTTGCTCTTTATGACAGAGAACAAAAATACTCTCTGATCTCCTGATATCTGTGTCAAAAGCTGAAAGGCAGGAAGCTAGAATGAAAGTACGGCAAGACTCTCTCAGACTAGGCAATGTGGGTGTAATCAGGTACCACATTTACTTATTTTCTTATGAAAATGTTTGATATGAGTCATGAAACTTTTGAGAAACAATTTAGCATTATGTTTTATCTCTTGGAATATTTCTGATGATAATGTATTTGTGGATTGCAGAGCTGGAACCGTCATATCTGAAACATGGGAGGATGGGCAAACCTTGAAAGACATCAATGCTCACCTTGTATGTTCATGATGGTCCTTGTGCTATTTTTTTCTCATATGTTCTTAATTTTAGTTGGCTTGCATCTTATGACAACCATCCTCTTCGTGAAATTTTATCGATACATATTAGTGTAGTGTAGTCGATCATACTTAGCACTCTCAGTGTTTAGTTACAATAGTGGTTACTCTGTAGATACAAGCGGAATTTCTATTGTGAGGAGGGTTAAGGTAACTCAATTTATGCGGCTGCACAGCATTCATAATTGTCTTGAATCACGGTCAACAGTGAGCGTCTGAGCATTTCTTTAGTTTTCTCATGTCAAAACTTGAAAAAATAAACACTTTTCTCATGTAAATTTGGCAAGGATCACTTGTGGAAATCCAGTAGGTTTTTATGAAATTGAGTTTTTACCACTGAAACATGATGAATTGTTATTAAGCTTGTTCACATTTCAGTTTCTCATACAACTGTCCAATATGTGTATTTTTAACTTTTCCTACTATTATTTGGAGAATTACAAAATTGAAATCCAGTTTGGTTTTAGATATGCGATTCACTTTGGATAATGCCAAACCTATGTGCTGTATGAATCTCATTCAGTTACACATTTTTGGGTTTGGTTTGTTGCTGGTTAGTATTTACATGCTGACCTGTGCAGTCCCTCAAAAATGTTGTGCAGTTATCTCAAGTTTTGATGTACACCAAAATATGATAAGTTATTTTTTATTAATGTAATTGTGTTTGATGTTTCCTTATGTCCTCAACTAAAAGTTTACTGTTCTAGAAAGTTTATTCTCTTAATGATTGTTCAAAGTCTCCATTTGTTTTTGAGATTTCGTTCTATGGATTCAGTTGGAAAAGTTAACTCATAGCTTTTATATTACTTTTATCGTCTATTTTGTAGAAACAATTATTAGAAACCAAAGAGTCTGTTGAACGGCAGCGGAAATCATTGAAGAAAAGACAATCTGGTAAGCTCCATCATTTAGAAAATTGACTTATCATAGTCTTTGAGCCTGTTAGTTCTATTCATTTGTATGTTCTAGGATATTTACATAGATGCCTACCATGCACTCTATAAACAGTCCATCCTATATTCTTAGAGTTGGATATTGAAGCTGTCTCTCTTACTCTAGTTCTGATGTCAAAACCTTCTGTCATTTTCTGCTGTAGCTGTAATACATACTTGCACTGGTAAAATATGTACTAGCTTCCCCAACATTCTCATATATACTAATTGTACGTACATGTCTATATGTATTTAAGTTAAATAGGTTGAATTCACAACTTTTCTGGTACTTTCATACTCTCAATACCATTGGATTTTGATGCCTTATTTGTTTGTAAACTGTAATACTTTTCTGAGGTCTTCAGTTTACTGTTATCTGAAATGAGTTAGCTGTCTGTGTGAAAAAAAATCCAGTGCACATTAAAATTTATTCATGAGTTTTGCTGCTTGCCTTTCCTCTTGAACTCTACTAACAACTAACATGTATCTGTGGCTCGTATAATTTACATCTTACTAGATTATTAACATCTATGTGTTGCTTCTTATCATGGCGATATTTTGAGTACTAATATCAGTCAATGTGCATTGAAGATAAGGGTGATGTAGCCGATTCAGATACAGGACAGCAAGAAGAAGATTTTCTCATTCAGGATGAGATCTATAAATCCCGTCTAGCTAGTATCAAGCGGGTATGGTCTTTTCTTTTGTTTGATAGCTTTTTAAATTACTTCCACGAGGAAAAAGTAACATTTAATTGGGATATGCCTACATCTTTAGTCTCTGAGCTGTGTGTCTTCTGCAGGAGGAAGAAACTCTTTTGCGTGAGAGGGATCGCTGTGAACTAGAGAAGGGACGGCTTATTCGTGAAATGAAACGCATTCGAGATGAAGATGGTTCCCGTTTCAACAATTTTCAGATTTTGAACCACAGATATGCTCTTCTTAACCTTCTCGGAAGAGGTGGATTCAGTGAGGTTTATAAGGTCAGAATGTGGCAAATATTCTCTTTTTTCATCATCAGAATATTTTCTGGCACATGCATTTCAGCAAGGTTTCTAAGCTGACCAATGTCTAGATAGTTCCTTTGCCTTTATTGGCAATTGTAAAGATATATCTTTTTGCAGTGATTTGAAGTAAGAAATTTCCAGCAGGCTTTTGATTTGGTGGACCACAAATATGTTGCATGCAAACTTCATGGGTTGAATGCTCAATGGAGCGAAGAGAAAAAGCAAAGTTACATTCGCCATGCTATTCGAGAGTACAATATTCACAAAACCTTGGTGCATCATCACATTGTTCGGCTTTGGGACATTTTTGAGATTGATCAAAATACATTTTGCACTGTCTTGGAGTATTGTAGTGGTATAACATGCTTGACTTACTTTCCATTCCACATTTTTATTTAGTTCATTCATTTGTTAAAGAAATTTGAATATTCACTATCTAGTTTCTTACTTTTTTCAGGAAAAGATCTTGATGCTGTTCTTAAAGCAACTCCGGTACTGCCCGAGAGGGAAGCAAGGATCATTATAGTCCAGATATTCCAAGGGCTTGTATATTTGAACAAGCGAGCACAAAAGATCATCCACTATGACTTGAAGCCTGGGAATGTTTTATTTGACGAGCTTGGTGTTGCAAAAGTGACTGATTTTGGTCTTAGCAAAATTGTGGAAGATGATGTTGGGTCACAGGGTATGGAACTTACTTCCCAGGGAGCTGGAACATATTGGTAAGTGGATCAATCTAAAACCCATTCTTACTTGGGATGTTTGAACTTTGTTACTGTTTGCAAAACCTATTCATGATCCTATTATGAAATTTTCTTTTTGAGTTATTAGAGTTCATTTCATCCACCATTCCCAATGAGAAATAATTTTTCGTTGGTTTTGTGCTCTATTTATGTGAAAATTGATTTAACGGAGTATGCAGTTTTACTTTTGACTAATCTAATTAGGATCCTATTTCTTCTTTTGCTGGCAGGTATTTGCCTCCAGAATGCTTTGAGCTCAGCAAGACACCTCTTATATCATCAAAGGCAATTGAATTTTCTAATTAGTGCTATCATTTTAACTTAACAAAAGCCGTACCAGCTAAACACCTGTTCCTTCATCACTTTTTGTTTTATTAAACGAATTGTTTCCTCATTGGATACAGGTCGATGTTTGGTCAGCTGGTATTCTATATTACCAAATGCTCTTTGGCAAACGTCCTTTTGGGCATGACCAGACTCAAGAGCGTATACTACGCGAAGACACAATCATCAAAGCGCGCAGGGTTGAATTCCCTTCAAGACCTGCAGTCTCAAACGAGGCAAAGGTGAGAGAGCAAGCTTTGCCCACTGCTGAAACATGCTGGCTTTCCTTTACCATCAATAGTTTTTTTTTTTGTGCATAATAATGGCTTCCCTTAGAACAAATATATCAGGTCATTGTGATGGTTGTGATTTGAAACTTGATCATTATATGGATGAGTTAACAATCTGGTGAAAACCAAAAATTGGAATGAAAACTGAAAATCATCTCCGTCCATTGGATTGTATATTTTAATGGCTGGGATGTTTCCCAACTTAAGTTTAGAAACTTAACCTAACATCGGAAAGTTGTGTACTTCGGAAAGCTCCAAACCTAACCGTGGAAAGTTCCAAACTTAATCTCATCCATTTTCATGTTCAACTTCCCAACCTTT
>JAYMSU010001338.1:0-10674 GCA_036897765.1 Erodium chrysanthum | reverse complement strand
AACAAAATCCATACCCAAACATTAAAGTGAAAATGTACGGCATCGACTTTATACAAGAGACATTAAGATCACCATGTCGAAAACAAACCAAACTTTATTATTATATCGAATTTTGATGAATCTAAAAATTTGAATTAATAACTGAAAATTTCAAGCTATTTATCATAGTAATATATTTTAAGTATGAGATACCGATGATGTGTTAATCCCAATTCATGGGTATCAGAGATGACAAAGCACTTTGACCTGACTGACCCTTGGACGGGGTCGAGGATTTCTGGAAACGAAGCTGGTTATGGGACATCCAATGAGGATGTGGTCGGGGATAAGACGGTTATTGGACTTCAAAAATTGAAAATATTAAACATATTTTTATTTATTATATTTTCTAACCCTGAACCCTCTAATAAATAATAGTAGATTTAAGATAATTTCATAAATATATAAGGTGGGTTTGGGAAACCCCTTCCGCAACTGGAGTGGGAACAAGGCTAGATGGATGGTAAGCTAGGCGTGGATAATTATCCCCGCCCCTAACTCACCCTATTTTCATCTCTATGAATCAGACCTTAATATGATACCAGAGTGATGTTCGTCTCTCACCTACACTCTTCTTATATTAATTTGAGAATAAATAATAATCATAAAATTAGTTTAAATAGAAGTTTGTGTCTTCATTTATTAATTTCTCGAACTTTTATAATGGGCAATGAAGATTCAGTTTACTTCAGGCCACAAGTTGTTAATGTCATTATCAGAGGCATTAATTAGATGCATACTGAGTTGTGGCGTGTGAATGTGAAGTCCAATCCAATACTGCAATAGTGTCTGTGCTTCTTCTTCATTCTCGATCCTTCCTTTGCAAAAAAGTGATTTAATTCATCTCCCACTGACTTTAAAATGAATCTATGTTCATGTTGCAGCACAAACCCATAACAAAATACGATGCTTTGGTGCCGCATGTTGTTTCCATTATTTTATGACATATGCTTCTTCACCTTTTTAAGGATGTCTTATATCAAAGTCTCAGTGTTTGGACGTTTATCAATTAGTGAGTATCTTAAGACTTTAACGTATTAGTTTAAATCTACATGTAAATCAACACATTATTACTTTGAAACGTGACCATCGGGACTTAAACGAAACAGGAATAAACTATCAAAATATCAAAAATGTCCTTTGAATATAATAATTTTTTGTGCTCATTGGCGGAAAAAATAACACATAGTAAACAAAATGAAATTTCTCAAATAATGGTCTTTTAGTATTTTAATACAAAAATAATAATATCAAAGAGTTTGTTATTATAACATTTCTGCCCTGTTTATGATGTGTCCTAGAGTTTTCACTATAATCTTTAAAATGGATACAATTTTAACAATTATGGATCATAATTGAAGTGTTAATTTACAAATAAACAGTGGTCGGCCTTTAAATACTAAGATCCTTTCTTCACTTTAATCAGTGCTCCCTTTTCACTAATCTATTCGTTGCCTTGACCAACTCAAGTAATTATTTAATCGCGAACCTTCCCGTTAGCTGCAGCACAGCACAGGCAAGGTCAACCCCACCCAATAAACGACACACACAATAACAAAACGACACCAACTGTTCGTGTAAGAAGAGACACAAATCCTTGTCAATTCCCACATTTAAATACCTTTCTGTTAATTTTCATGTTGATCTTGATGACGCCACCAAGATTTTCACAACACTCATTTAGACAATAATCATAATATGCGTTTTCAATATCTTAATTAGACACACAATAACAATATCGATTTAACAATAGAGACATCGATGGGATGGATTCAGAACATATATTTTTCCATGCCCGACTTGGTTTACAGAAAAATCCCGTTCCAACTGAGTTGGAGACATCAAATCCTCATCGAATTTAGAATATTTGATCTTGGACTCGACTCGACGGGACATAGCAAGTGGATTGGGTTAATGGGCAAGTGGTGGAGAACAATATGCGGCTATGCGGAGAAAAATAGGATATTCGAAGAGACCGAGAGGCACATATTGAGCTCAAGCTCTGTTCCAAGAGTTTTGGATCATTTTCTTAACCATGTTTGTTTCTGGCCGTACACCGAATTGGAAGTACAAACTCTATGACATGTACATGTTGCTATTATACTAATACGATGAAATAAAATTATGAACCAAGGAAGAAAAATTCAACACCAGTAGAGGAGGTCCACATCTTTGATGTCATCACCTGGAGATATTTTGATCAAGAACTGTCTTGCAAATCTGAACCCTCCATTACAATCTAATTAAATCCAACGATTCATGTTCATATGCGCACCAAGTCTTGTGATGGAAAGATACAGCAAGAGTATTTAACCGAGAAAAAAAATACGAACATTAGGAGCACTGAAACTATATGCCACATCAAAGTCACCGGTCTCTAAAATGCAAAATGTTTCAACAATTTTAAGCTTTAGACCATATTGTAACATGAATTGGCACTGGTGTTTCAACTACGTAGGCCAGCAGATCCTTACACAATACGCTCCAACTCTCTTGCATAGGACAGTGTCTGGTTGATGAGCTGCAGAGATGGTATCTCCTTGCAAGGAGCTGATTCTTTTGCCTTCTGGAAGACAACAAACCCGTCCTTTATCTCCCACTCGGGATGCTCCTGCACCGAAACACGATTGATAATTTAACATTTATGAAGGTGCACCAACTCAAGTTGATCAAGTGGTTTAAAGGCTCCCTCCAATATAATGGAGGACCAGAGTTCGAAACCTGGTGTAAGCAGTCTTATGGATAAGAGCCATAAGTTTGGTGCTCCTTGTTTCTACATAAACAAGTGAGCCCAAATCTTGGTACAAAAATGGCTTATAAAAAAAAACATTTAGAAGGTGCACTAGTGTTCAAATGGAGTGCATTGATACCAATGTGCTGTATCTCTTCATTCAGTAGTATGTAAGATTGATATTGTAATATGAAAGATCACATGAAAACTAAGTCTGTGATCCACTTCTGCTCAAGCCTTTTTCTTTGATATTCTGAGTCTACAAATAAGGCCTCGGCAACCTAAAGCATGGCAGCCTTAGCTACCTTTTAACAGTCTTCTCGTTCTAAGAGTTCGGGTATATCCAACAGAAATAGGGTCTCAGAGAACTCAGTGTTGGGAAAAAAGTTTCAAAATTGGTACTCAATTGATCAAGAAACCACGAGTTAATCTAGAATCTCGATGGAGTTTACCTCCTTGATATATTCCTGAAGTTCGTGGTCTGCAGAGAACAGCAGCATTTGTCGGGCATCACTTACTGAAAGCTTATCATATGCCTTCTCACTGCACCCAGCTATTTCATCTCTACAAGATTGAGAATAGAAATGAGAACACAAATATTATATAAACAAATTCCTCAAGCAGATATAAATGATACAAATTCAAAGAATAATTGGAGAAAGAACAAATTATGCACATTAGTGTAAAACTCAAGCATCCCACTACAAGAAAATACTAACTTGGCCCATCATGTTTCTAATTTCTATATATATGTACATATTGAGTACAACTGTTATCGACAAGTGAGAAAAAGATTTACCAAGCCAGTTCAGGTAGTGATCAAGCTTTTATAATGGCTAATAGCATTATATTATTTTTGTACCATGCATCAATGATCACATCGAAACAACCTCAGAATAATACCATAAGACAGTGAAGAACAAACTCAGAATAATTAGTTTGATAGCTCAATGATTGTTATCCCTCTAACTCACATTTTTTTTCTATCCTCACACTACAATTAGAGATTTAAGTCAACAGAATAATTACCTGACCGTCTTTGCAAGGAGATCCATAAAATAAACATAAGTCTCATGTGGGACTGTTTGCCTAGCACTCAACACACGATTATAAGCCCCTTCCATGAATGATTGCTCCAACTCCACAGCATGCTTGATGCAAGGATTCTCCAAAGCAGCAGAAGAAAGCAGTTCAAGTTCAGTATGGAATTCGGCAATTCTGTTCTGCACAAGTAGCCTCAACAGGTTGAGCCCTAAAATTGGGTGCTCCTGTGGGGATGGCGGAAGATGACCACTGTTCCATCAACAAGACAACAAGAGTTTATCAAAATCAATTTCATTATATAATAAAACACTCAAATTGGACACAACAAACCAGTACGTATCATCCCAACCCAAAATTTGTATCTTAGCACGGCAACTAACCCAAAGTAACTATTTTTTCCACTAAGGATTCACATGTTTACAGTAGAAAAAGCATCATATCAAAAACGGATTAAACTAAATGCAACTAATGAATTACCCAGCATCTGTATAGTAAGGCTTCAGCTGAAAGAAATCCCTCTCAAAGGCATCTTGGTCTTCAAGCTTCACACTAAGAACAACAGCATGCTCGTATATATCCCCTAAAGTTCGCCATATACAACAAACAAAGAAGATATCAATAATGAGAGAGTTACTTGACTAGACATAATATAAGCTTCTCCATCAACAACACACATCAGCTACAAATCATTCAAAACATTACAAATGCTACAAATTTTCAAGCCTTTGGGAAAATGCATTAGTAAAAATATTTGATTTCAGTTTCCAGAGTCACAAGCAGAAGCAAAAATTACAGAACTTAGGTTCAAGGACCTTACTTGCTAATGTCAATTCGTGGGTTGCATTGGCTGTTTGTTCAAACAAAGGAGGAAGGCTCCTGAATTGCGTTAAAGCAACCTGAACTCAAAACCCAGAAAGAAGAACAATCAAAATCGATAACATTAACTCAAATTACCTTATTTTGAACAAATTCATTTTAAGTTCATCAAATTAACAACACAGGGCAAAATCAAATCTAACATTTAGGGAAAAGTTAGGGTTCATGAATCAAACCTTGAGCTGAGAGAGGAACTTATCACAGCTATCGAAATCGTTCCTCACATACGCTGCCTTGAATCGCTCGAATGTCTGCGAAACCTCAGTCAATTTCGGATCCATCTCTTCTCTTTCTCAGTTTGCTCAGTGCTTCGGCTTTGCTTTGGGAGAAAGAAAGAGAAGCTTTCGCTTTTGAATCTATGTTTTGTGAACTTCCAAATGGGTCTGGGTTCGGCCCGGTCCATCAAAACCGGACTTGATGAGCCCACTATACACTATTCACAGGCCCAAAAGAGGCCCAATTATGAAAAATTCCTATTTTGCCCCAAACCTGTAAACAAATTCACCTCTTAACCAATCATCTTCTCCATTCGCAATCTCTATCTCTGGTTCTTCCAGCAAAAATTGGGACTCTCGATCCCGACCACCCAGGCTCATCGGCTGTGAAAGACTTCTCCGGTGAAAAAAGGTCGGGTTCAGACGATGAGCCTCCTTCTCCGATCATGCCAATCATCGTTACCGTCGAAGAAAAGGAAGCTAGTTCGAAAATATGGCTCTTCTGAGGCTCCACATGTCTGAAGACGAGCGATTACCTCTTACCCAGAAGTAAAGAAGAGGTAGAGTTTCGAAATTTCTTTTACATTTCTCTTTTACCTCTGTTTGGTTGATTGAAAATCAAACAACTGAGAAAATTGAAACTCAAATTGACTTTGCACACTGAGAAAGAAACTGAGTCTAGCAGTAAATGTTGTTGTTATCACACTGAGAAGATTGAAACTCAATCTGGGTATTTTGATTTAATACAAATCCCATGATTTTGTTTTGTTTTTTATTAGAAAATGTGATATTTTTTTCAATCCTCAATGATCTGCAGATGTTAAATTAAGGTAATCATTTGATCATAGGAGGGTTAAGAGAGTTCTTATTTCATACTGTGAAGAGTGTACATGAATTTAATTGAAGCGTCTCAATAAGTTCATCAGTTATCGTTAGCTAAATGTCTGAAGGTATAGTTTGAGGGATAAGTTTGTCCAACATGTTTGTAGAAGTCAGTGATGTTAGTTTAATGGAAACCTGTCAGTATAGCTGAAATGGATAGGGAATTAGGAACTAGTGTTTTACCCGTCTGGTTCGAGAGAAAATGTTTGGAGCTAGTGTAGAGTCATGGAGCATGACAACAACATTCACTACTATGGAAACATGACAATAACATTCACTACTAGAGGTATAGTTTCAGGATAATTGATGCATACTTATAATAAGATTGCCATTTGAGTCAGTATCATTCCTTGAGGGTCATCAGGAACAAAAAGTCTTTTTCACTCACGCTACAACTGATTATATTTATTGGGCCGTATAGGTTGTGACATTCAGTAGGAGCCATTGCTTAGTGAAATTGTGAAATGCTTGACGGGTTTGATTCCTGAAGCTGCTATAAATCATACAAAATGGATCTTCCTTGTGCTTGGCAAATGTTGCTATTTATGGAAACTCTCCAGTTATAATGCTTTTGGTTATAGGAGTGTGGGATTAACCAACACATTGCACGTTATGTAAACAAAAGTAGAAGTGTAAAGCATGAAAATTTTCTGAATAAGGGAATGAAGCATGAAAGGTGAATGTGTAGTCATTCACATCATTTTGGCATCGTATCACAAAATAGTTCTATGGCTTGGCTAATGGTTTCACATGTTGCAGATGCTTGTTACTGGCAGTGGCATAAACCCGAGTCCATTCTGGTTCTGACTGATACTGTAAAAAGAAATGAAGGTATTCTCCTATGAACCACATTCAAAGTTTTAGAAAACGACTTTTATCTGAATGAATGTTTATTTTCTTTACTGAACTGTAAATTTTTAGTTTATTTTCTGCAAACCAATGATATAATTATCAGGAATGGAGAAGCACTAGTTAAATCATCATCCATAACAGAATGTAAATCATAGAAATTAGTACCGTGAGTGGAGACAACTACACATCTGCTGATTTCTGGGGTTGCAGGAAATAAAAGTAGGAGCACTTTGTTCATGTAAAGACTGAAAAAACAATAGAAGTAGAAACCTTTTTCTTCTGTTTAGATGTATATAGAATAGTGTGATAATAGTGGTTGAATATGAAATCTTATCTTATAGCCACCTTCCAGAGAGAGAGAGAGATGGTTTCAACTTCATCATCCACCACTAACAGCAACAGTGAGATCTTCTGAATCCAAGAAAAGGGCATGCCATAGCCCAACACCAGAACTGTTCCCTCCAATGATGAAAAAGTGAACAAGTTGTATCATTAAACAAATGTGAAATCCATTAGTTAAATGCTGAATGTGATAGAATAACAACTAATAATATTTTATTAAAAAAGTGAGAGAAAGTTGGATGTGGATCTCACTCTCCAAATCATGTAAAACCAACCAGATATTTAGTTCTTTGTGCTTTATTAAGTGCTATGATAAAGTTGGTATTTCATTTCTTGTATATGGATTATGAAATGGGTAGGATAGAGATAGACCCCTCTTCACCTGTATCAGGGAAACTTTTTTTAAGGGTAATTAATTTTTATATTCCTACTGAAGTGGAAAAGAATGAATGCAAAGACTAGTCCATAAACTGAGTATTGGTCCTAAATTAATTAACTAAAACAAAAGGGAAAAGCACAAATCACTTTAAGGTAATGCATGAATAAACAACTGTTTCTTTTTCATTTTCATGGAGAATAAATTCTTTGATTAATTACTAATTTCATGCCCTAATGGCTAATAACCATCTTTTCCAAAATTCTCTCTTTTTTTAGAAAAAAGCATTAGTGGTCATATTTGAGCCTTTGATGTGAATGCTTTCAAGTTTGAACCATCTATAGTACTTAATGTTTTAATTGTGGCCTTTTGTATAATAAAGGGTGTAACCTAACATTGAGTTGGAGTCTATTCTTGACAAAAAGTTAATTTCATGACATTGAAGCCTAATTATGTGAGTGGGCTCTCAATCACTTGGTAAAGAAAGGTACAAGGTAGATCAGAAGAGTGACAATTACTTGAAAATGAGTTGAACCCACCTTGTTGATGCCCCGTAATTGTATCACCTCTAACAGTTGGTATAGCTCACCGACCTCCCAACCATTGTGCAAATAGGAGCTTACCAGACAGTACAGTCGAGATGAAATGGTGTGCATATATGGTTTACTGTTATAGTGATGTAGTAATTGGGACAAGTTTTGGTGCTCAGATAGGATGAGGAAGAAGACATGGGGTGAGTGGCTGGTGTGAGGGTCCAGATATTGTAGTGGAGAGTTATGGGGATGGGGATGTCCCATTCTTGAAAACAAAGTGAGAATCTATACCATCATATAGCTTTGATCTTGAAAAGCCCTTTGCTGGCTCCAGGCTTCTTTTTCTTTTTTCTATATTATTATGATTAACCTAAGTTACTAGTGACATTTTTAATTATTGATCATGTCCCTGTCCTCCTATTCCCAATCCTATGAGCCTGTGCCACCAGGAGCTTTCTTTCTCTCCATAAATACGCTTCACAAGTGAGAAGGCCTTTGTGCCTCTCCTGCCTTTGTGACTCGGATCACACATCTGATTTTGGAGGTTTTTGTGTAGATTTTCAAGGTTTTGATCATATGGGTGTTCCTCAAACTCCAACCCCTCCTCACCTCTACCCTCAAGCACTCCAGCTCAAGCTTTACCAGGCCTTCATCTTCTCCATCCCGATCCTCTTCTCCATCATCCTCTTTTTACTCTTCTACTTGTTCTATCTCAAGAGGAGGGCTTCAGGGTACTCGCCTCCCCCACCAACGCTCCCCAGAAGTTTCAATCATGCTGCTACTTATGTCTCTTCGGTACGCCTCGTGATCATGATCATGTCAATTTGCTGATAAAAATGCTATTTTTTTTGTATGATCTTGTCTAAAATCTTGTTCTTGTTTAGTCTTGCCAGATGGGGCTGAAGGGGGAGATCAAGGACAAGTTCCCAACAGTCCTGTTCGATGAAGAACTAAAAGCAAAAGATTCACAGTAAGTCTTCCATCTCGGTCTTCCCAATCATTTTTGCACAGAAAAAAGATGCAACTTGTGTCCATGGTTGCTGTTTCATCCATGGACTTGTGTGCCCTACATACATGTGCACTTCTCTATCACATCCATCAACTTGACCAACCCAATTCCTGTTTACACATTTCAATCCCTCTAAGCCTCACCAACAGTAAATTTTATGTCAAAACCCGATTCACCTTAAAAATTCAAACTGATAGGTGAAACTGTGAAAGTCCGAGATACTTTGTCAAATGATGACAAATTCACATCGGATTCTAAATCAACGAGCTCCACGAATGAGAGCATTGGATTCAAAGTTGGTTCTGCAAAAAAAAAAAAACTTTTGAATTCATTGAGCACAAGTCACAACCTAGTACTTTTTTGCAGCATCACCAAGGTCTCTTCACTTAGATCACTGTACTGAACAAAAACCTTATGCAGATGCTGTATCTGTCTGGGAGAGTTCGAGCTGAAAGAGGAGCTGCTCCAAGTCCCGTCTTGCAAGCACGTGTTCCATTTCGAGTGCATACGCCACTGGCTACGCTCAAACTCAACTTGTCCACTCTGCAGATCCTCAGTCATTTCCTGCAATCACATGTTCCAACAAGAACAACAACAACATATATTAGGTGCTGCTACCTCGGATGGTTCTGGGAATTCAACAGCTCAACTGACAATAACCATCGAAGAATCAGTATCAGTCTCACAACCAAGAGAAAATGTTTCGGGTTCTTCTTCTTCAGACCCCGAATCTTCAGTTGCTGTTCATATACAAATACACAGTTCATAAAGTAGAATCAAGCTTCCATATCATTGTTGAATGAGAGATTTATGTACCCTTTTTCGGAGTAGTGAAGTTTTGGCATAGCTTTCTGGTAACTGGACCAGAATTTTCTGTCTGATCGAATTCGAGGTTGATTGGTATTATCCCCGTATAATGCGGCCATGTCGGGGTCACGAAAAAACGGCCCTCCACCCCTCGATGTTACTGATAACCTGTGAAGAAATAATGACGCATAAATGGGGGTCACAGATTTTTAGCACATGTCATTATTCAAGTTTAGCTTTACCTTGTGTTGTTGCTTTCAAAACACCAACTTGCCACACTATGTGTCAGTGCCAAAATTGATTGGGGGTCGACATGGTTTAGAAGAGCTTAATTCACTAAGGTGTTCTTAAATATATATCATTGTCAATCGGTTATTTTGTTTTAGGGGAAAAGATAAAACAACCCGTTATTCTTAAATTTCAAAGTTTTTGATGTTTTTTTAAAACTCAATTCCATCGATTTTGGAGTATAAAATAATTGGAAACATGTTATTTGTAATATGAGGATGCTTTCGTCATTTCACGCTGGCCAAAAGTCTGAAGAATTGTAAAAAACTATTCAAACTTTGTTGATTTAAAACAATACATACTTATAGATAACACAATGATATTTTTTTTCTCGTTTAAAATTATAAATGTTAATATGACTCGGATATAGTAATAATAAAATTTTAAACATTAACTACTTTACATAATGATTTGCAAGTTAGTATCAAATATAGATTGATTGATGAGTAAACTCTTCTATAATTAATCTTATTTTCACTTCATCTCCAAAAACATCTTATTCAATTGGATAATTGTTTACAAACAAGAACTCAATTAGCTTAGCACTTTAGAGCAACCACAAAGAGTCAAGTGACATAGTCTTGTCACTAAAAAATATTATTTATTTTTAAATTGTGAATTGATTATTCAGTTCATCATTATTTCGTCAGTAGTATACGCAGGGGCGGATTCAAGGGGGG
>JAYMSU010001337.1:0-10676 GCA_036897765.1 Erodium chrysanthum | reverse complement strand
GATAGTTTTTGATGGTTTTTCAAAGTTTGGGGTGCGAAAGTAAACTTATTCCTAATTGTAATATTAAAGATACTTACAAATCACAATACTACTAAATATCTGCAAATTACAAATAACACGCTGTATTATCTTCATTCGAATTTGAATGATCAAGAAAACATTAACTCTTTTAACCACTGTACTAGTCTTGAATTTGAGTTTAAATTTTTAAGCTAGACTGAAGCTGAGACCCCAAACCACATTCGAGCCAATTTCTGGTTGAACAGGCCCAGGTTCAACTAATTTGAAAGCTGGCCCATAACTGAAATCTCTCGCAAGCCCGTTTCTTAGTGTGTTATGGGCCAGGCAACTCTACCATGTCCTTTTTTTCTCCTTCGTCGTTCATGTCTGTTAACAGTTGCACTGTTGCAGGGTTCTTGTAGGGTTTCTCTTACCATCTCTCTCGCTTCGTCGCTCTTCCTCTCGAGCAGAAAAAGCTTAGTAACAATGAAGGTCAAAACCATCTCACGCTCCACAGATGAATTCACACGGGAACGAAGTCAGGACCTCCAGGTACGATATATACACATTGATTCTCTCAAATTTCCATAAATTAATCTGTTCTAGAGCTTGATTTTTGCTCCTCGAGCTGAAAGTTTGATTTTTATTCAGAGGGTGTTTCGGAATTTCGACCCAAGCCTCCGCCCACAGGAAAAGCCGGTCGAATATGTGCGCGCCGTCAAAGCTGCTAAGTTGCAGAAAGTGAGTTCAGCTTCAATAGGGTTGCTTTCCTTAGCTGAAAATTTGAGATTTTGATTGTTTTTTTTTGTTTGTTATTGCTTTTGGGTGTGCTTAGATTTTTGCAAGACCGTTCATTGGGGCTATGGATGCGCATATAGATGCAATATCGTGTATGGCGAAAAACCCGAATCACTTGAAAGGGATTTTCTCTGGTTCTATGGATGGAGGTACTTTGTCTTGCTACCTTGGTTAATTTATGAATTATGTCGTGCTTCGGTTCAAATGAAATGATTGATTTATCGCCTATTAATGCCTACTATCTTGCTCTAGAATAAGGGTTCCATTTACTTCTATCATGGTTTGTTTAGTGGTGAATTTAAAGTTTCACTATGTGTCTCTTGTTCTCCATGGTTTGCCTCGCTAAGTGATTGTAGCTAAATCAAACCGAGGATGTAGTTACTGGTAATTCGTACCTAAATAACTTTTGTAGATATGAAATAAGACACTTACTTTGGAATATCTAATTTTTAGGAAATGGGAAGCTAAGTTCGGGATACAGGGAGTAGAGAAACTGATTGTTGGCTGAATGAGCCTGTTCTGTTTTTATTTGATCTCCTCTTATCTAATCCAAAAAATCTATGGTTCAATAACATCTTAATAATAACTGAACAAAGAAACAGCTAAAGACATGTGGTCTTTATCCTCAAACGAACCACAATGGTTTATCAAAAAATTGTTAGTGATCCATGAGGAGGTGTTATGATACTTTGGTTAATTAGTTTGCCTTTTGAAATTAATGAATAGAAAATTGGCTTTTGGACTGATTGCGCCTATTCTGTTTTGATTAGGTGTTATATTTTTGTATACTTTTTCAATCTTTAGGTATAGATCCTTAGGTGTCCATGGATATTTAAAGAAGGAAAAGACTGAGACTGTAAGCTTTTGAACTTAAGCATCAGATATGGCAAGGTGGTGAATTTTTGGATTACCTTACAATGAACAATGATTCACAAGTGGTCTATGTTTTAACTTTCGAGTACTACTAAGTCCATGTATTTGTTTGTCATTTAGATTTCAAAATTTCTCACTATTAGTTTCCCATTGTGGTTTGGTTTTCGTTTAATACTAGTTGTTCAATTTTGTTGACTTTGTTTGTTGTTATGCTTGCAGATATTCGTCTATGGGATATAGCTTCCAGGTAATAGCTTGCACCATAAAATGCTGAATATTGTGTAGATTGATAATGATATGGCTGTTTTGTTTGGTCTCAAGAGATCCTTGTATCATCTAGGGAATATACATAACATTTGATTGATAATCATACCTAATCTCTAGTGATTAATTTTACATCTCTTCCTTGAATTTTTTATATTCAGTATTTAATGTATGAATGATTTGTGTTTTTGTTTAAAAACTTGAATTTAAAGGCGAACAGTGTGTCAGTTTACTGGCCACCAAGGTGCTGTTCGAGGATTAACTGCTTCTACAGATGGACGTATTCTTGTATCATGTGGAGATGATTGCACGTAAGGAATTAATTTCTATATTTGATTATTACTATTATATTAATACTTAACACTAATGTTGTTTTCTTCATGGAACTGGGTTTTCTTTTTCAGTGTGAGGCTGTGGGATGTTCCTGATTCTACTGTTACAGACTCAGATGACACATCTGCTAGTTCTGCACAGGTAATGTTTTCTTCATGTTGCCATATGTTAAGCCATGCATGGTTTCCTTCACCTTGCTAATTGATTTATGCTTCCAGCTGCTCGCATCATATGTCTGGAAGAACGCATTTCGGTATGCTTTCCTTTTCCATTTCTAAAAATATTTAAATATCCTATGATTATATTTTTAAATATCATTTTCAATTTCTATAATTCAGGGCCGTTGATCACCAGACGGATGGTGATCTTTTTGCTACTGGTAGTGCTCAAGTTGATATATGGGATCACAATAGGTATGTTCATAATTTGTTAGATCATTTTCTTGAGTTTACTAGCTTCTCCTGTAACTTTTATGACAAGGTTTCTCCTGGAATTAGGTCTCAGCCCGTTAACAGTTTCGAATGGGGCTCAGACACAACTATATCTGTTAGATTTAACCCCGGGGAACCAAATCTCTTGGCAGCATCAGCTAGGTATGCATATATACTTTGTGTTGAAGTACAATTTTCTGGAAATTTGCAAGTGATCTTTATAGTATCTTAAAACATTTTTGGTTAACATTATGTTGATTTTTCTTCTGATTATATCTTGTTTATTTTATTTAAATTGACATGTTTATCTTTTCTTTTGCAGTGATCGTAGTATAACATTATTTGATTTGCGCATGTCATCCCCAGCAAGGAAAGTAATCATGAGGGTAAGTCTGACATATTATGAACTTATATTTAATTAACCTCAGGCACCTTTTCAAATGAGCCGAGAACTTCTTAGATATATTTTTGTTTCTCTCTTTGTCCAAAGTGTTATTTTGCACTCATGTGCTTAATTGTTCTTTATGTTTCAGACAAAGACCAACTCTATTTCATGGAATCCCATGGAGCCAATGAACTTCACAGCTGTAAGAACCTCAACCAAACATATATCTGGCAGTTTTGCTGAACATGGATTTATTTATTTATTAGTATATGAAAATTTATTTTCTGGGCTTGATAAAGAAGTAATTTCTTTTTTTTCAAAATAAATGAGCTTATGGTGTTTATAGTGCCTCAGGGCTCAGCCTATGCATTACCTTTTCTCCTGATTGATATAGGGAAACGAGGATAGCAATTGCTATAGTTATGATGCAAGAAAGCTAGATGAAGCAAAGTGTGTACACAAAGGTCACGTCTCAGCAGTGTAAGATTGGATTTGAACCTCTTGATTAATCAATGTGAAAATCATTCTTCTTTGTTGTAGTTATTTCTATGTAATGAAAAATCATATATCTGAGCATTTTATTTACATCTATTCAGGATGGACGTTGATTATTCACCAACAGGTCGGGAATTTGCAACTGGGTCTTATGACAGAACAGTAAGCTCTGTTCTTCATCACATTTATTCCATTTTTGTTTGAAATAGTAGTTTTGTTTGACAATCTCACTCTTTTTTTCCAGATAAGAATTTTCGAGTACAATGGTGGTCACAGCAGGGAAATATACCATACAAAGAGAATGCAAAGGTTTGACTTTTTTTCTTCCTCCCAACGGTGTTCACAAACCCTCCAAATGGTCGCTTGGTTTGTTGAATTCAAATTTTAAAACTTATTGTAAACTCAAACTCGATAGCAATCATTTTTGGACTCAAACTCGATTGCTTGTTTGGTGACACCCAAATCTTTTACTATATGTAGGGTATTTTGTATCAAGTTCAGTTGTGATGGAAGCTATATCATTTCTGGGAGTGATGACACTAACCTGAGGCTGTGGAAAGCTAAAGCTGCAGAGCAACTTGGAGTTGTAAGAATCTTTTCCTTTTTTAATGTTGTGTTAACTGTAGTGATAGTTTGACCACTTCAATATGGGTATTGACTTCATACATTTTGATCATTCCCGCTCTCAATCGCAATAGAAACTAGGGATAATCTCACAAAAGTATGTTAACCTTGTCACATTTCTCACTTAACAATCTGACTTTTATTTTAAATTATCTAACCTAGCTACAATAAATTTCCAATTTTTCTCAGTTTTATTATGATAATAAATGACAAAAATACCCATGCAAAAATTTACAAAACTCGGCCAAAATTCACTGTAGCAATGGACTTTTTTAAAAAAATTAGCAAATGGTATCATTGTCATTTATTACCAAAAGTAGAGTAACGTGAATTCAGTGTTGTTAAGTGAGAAAGGGGACGAATCTAGTGTAAATTTGTGAGATTATCCCGATAAACTATACAAATTGGTTGGTTACTAAACTCTTCTTATGTACTTAATCATCTATCTGCAGCTTCTTCCAAGGGAACAAAGAAAGCATGAGTATGACGCGGCTCTTGTGAAACGATTCAAACACCTTCCCGAGGTTAAGCGCATAGTGAGGTATTCAAATCAACCCGTCTCTTTTTTATTAAAAATACAAAAATCTGATTGCAAAATTTGTTGTGGCAAAGACATTCATTTTTGGGACTTTTTTGTTTGTTATATGGTACTTTAATTACTGTTTTGTGTATGTAATGAATCTGCAGGCACAGGCATTTGCCAAAACCGATATACAAGGCAGCTGCGCTTATACGCACAATGACTGATGCTGAGAGAAAGAAAGCTGAAAAGAGAAAAGCTCACAGTGCTCCTGGAAGCAGTTCAGTGCAGCCATTACGAACAAGAAGAATCATCAAAGAAATCGAATGAGTTGTTTCTTTTCTTTATCGCATTGAGACAGATTCGATACAGCCCAAGACACGAAATTCGATCTGGGTGTGTAAAATCTGCCAATTTTTGTTGTGACTGAATGAAGAAAGTTGCTTTTGTTAATGAAGTTTGACTTTTTATAGCTATTTGTCATGTATTGAGTAGTGTAAATTTGTCCACAAACATGACTCACATTCACATGACTATTTTGAATTTTTACGAACGATTTAATGATAATAACAAGTAGTTTTGACATATATAAAAATTTAAGCTCGTGATGAAAAAAAATAGAATTTTGATGGTGTCCATCTATTTTGCATAATAGTGACAGGTGGAAATTCATAAGAGTAATCATGTGTCTGGAATATGTATTATGAAGCCATCACTGTGGGCTATTCACAAAGGTAACTATGCGCAACAATGAACTCTTTACTAAATTCATCAAAAAAAAAAAACTCTTTACTAATCATGTTACTGTTTTTGAAGCATACTCATATGATTAAAATCTTCGATTCAAAATGATACAAACAAATATCCACTAACTAAAGAATCAGAAATGATTATCAAATCCATTAGATGAAACCATTGCAAATCAAAACACAATACAGAGATGCTCATAAAGCAAAAAATGAAATGAACTTAGTCTATGATCTCTGTTTGCCTTCATCTTCTTCATCATCAGAGTCCCCGCTCTCACGAAAGCGTGGATTCTTCTCCTGTTAAGAGAACCCAATATTCGATTAAAGTTGAATCGATAACACATTCTTAACAAACAACGATACAAAAATGGCATGGAGAAGTAGAGATTACCGGTCTAGCTTCTTGATCAGAGTTCCTTCTGGATTCATGATCGGAGTTTCTCTTTGAGGGCTCGTTCATATTGCGATCATCATCTCTGTATCTCTTCCTCTGATAGTCTCCTGCATGAACGACAGAGATAATATATATAAAAAAAAAACTCGTTTAAACTTTGATTAACAAATCAGATAAGAGATGATAATTGTTCTAATCATGAAAAAACTCGTTAAAACTTTGATTAACAAAATGATTTTTTTTCCACCTCTGCCATGTCTACGAGAGCCTCCATGGCCGTGACCTCCACCATGCCTACCATCTGCAGGAACTGAATGTCAGTAATGGTTTAAATGGAAATGTAACAAGTACAAAAACTCGTTATGAACTTTAACAGTGGAGCAGCCTTAGAAATGTATCCTCTTGGATGATCCAATAACTTACAAGGAGGTGGCATAGCGGGTGGAAATGATCCCAATGAACCAGCACCATAATCTACAAGCTGCCTCTGAGCTTCCAACTCTTGCTGAACTAATTTCCCATAGCCACCTCTAGGTATAACATGTCAAGGAAACTAAAAGAGCAACACAAATACACCATAATATCACCCATCACTTCATATATAAAACGGATAGACTCACTCAGCTAACCTTAAGTATGCACCGTTCTCAATCCACTGCCCCTAAGTTTAAAAAAGTTTTTGATAACCCCTCTAAGTTATTTTTAGTCTCAGTTTACTCAATTCCGTCAATTTTGGGTGTGAAATGACGAAAACTCCCTCACACAAATGGGTATTTTCGTCATTTCACAACCAAAAGTTGACGGCATTGGGGTAAATTGAGACTAAAGAAACTTAGGCAGCCGTCAAAAACTTTTTAAACTTGGGGACAGTTGATTGAGAACGGTGCATACTTAAGGGTAGTTACATGGTACATATAGTAGATAAATGCGAAATTAATCAATTTGCATTTTAGATTTTGTATAAAGAATCTGTGTGTATAAAAGAGGCAGTGGAAACTAACACCACTAAATTGGACATGGTGATATTATTAAGATTTAAATCACAAGGATATCAGGATCATAGTCAGTACGATATTCATCCCGAACCTGAAAAAAGATTAAAATAAATATCAATACGAACATATGCTTTGGGCTCAATATGAATGGCACACAAGACTCACTTGTCCACCACTCCGTCCACGGCCCCACTGCCTTCCATCTTGGAATCCCCAATCAAAATCCACACGAATTGGACGATCATCAAGAATTGTTCCACTTATATATTTGACAGCGTCCTCAGTATCTTCTCTAGAGTAATATCTGATAAATACATATTATACAAATCTTCATCAATATCTTTGGTTATGCTTTATTGAAATAAAAAGTTAGTAGATAAAACTTGTTCATAGAGAGTTTAAGAACTTACAAGACGAAAGAAAAGCCACATGGTGTTTTCGAGTTCTTATCAAGGCCCATAATGATCTTCTTAATTTCCCCAGCACGGGAGAAGAGCTCATAAACTTGCTCTTCTGTTGTATAAAAGGACATGTTCCCAATATAAGCTGTTGTTGAGGTGAGCAGTGCATGCTCAAATTCCTCTTGTGTCCCAAGGAACTTTCTATCACGGTATGCTGAGAGCTTGGCTTGTTCCTAACATGACATAATGAAGATAACAGATTCAGATTGCTGATACGAGCATGATGATTACTACACTGGAAAAAACAGAACAACTAGTTTCAGCAGTCCTTCAAATTAGTTTCAATGCAGATGAAGCCAAGTTACAGCATAACGTCTCAATTACAAGCTAGACTTGAGAGGCAGACATGTTAAGCAACCCAATTAGCTCTGGATTCAACTCATGTGTGAGTTAAGATTCAAAAAGCAAACCCAATTGAGCCTGATTGATTAATACGTAGGAAAACACAGAACAGCTGGTTTCAGCAGTCCTTCAAACTAGTTCCAATGCTGATGAACCAAAGTTACAGCATAATTTCTCAATTACAAGCTAGACTTGAGAGGTAGACATGTGAAACAACCCAATTAGCTTATCATTCAACTCATGTGTGAATTATGATTCAAAAAACAAACCCAAATGGGATAAAAAACAGTTCTTTCTCAATATGCTTCCCTACCCTATAATCAATTTTCTGTTTACACTTCTTCTTCCATATCCTGACATTCCCTAAATTGAAACTTAGTACCTAAACAAGCATACAAACTGTGAAACAAGCTATAATTTATACAAAAACACAATAAATTACCTTGAACAATGAAGCCATTTCCTTCTGAACCTACAGCACACCAATCTGAGGAGCAGGAGTTGGGGGTTTCCTCAGACAAAACCAATCTGAAACCTGAAAAGGCATGATTTTGTCACAAACCCTAGAAAGCCATTAAGACAGTGATGAAGACTAACCGGAGGTAAAGGCCAAACCTGGAGAGAGAGAGAGGGGACGAGCTCTCGCGCGGTCTGGTCTGGGCTTTGCAGGTGAAGGACTTGACTTTGGGTCTGTTTGGACACGGGTCTAGACATGAAATTACCAAAAGGTCCTATTTTTCAGTTCTTGGTGGAGCATTCGTTATCCATATACCCAAACAGTCCCCACAGCTTTATCAGTGCTCAAACTCAAAGCGCTGCCGAGGACGAAGCCAATCTCTGAACCCTCGATGGCCTCCGCATCAGCCGCCGTGAGATCCATTTTCCGGTCATGCTCCACCAGGAACGCGGCGGCGAATCTCGCTTCCGGTGCCAAGTCTAGTTCACGCTCTGCATTCCGTGCGGCGACCAAAAGGCCCCTATCGCAACGCGCTGTGAGGTATGTTATGTACTCTTTGTATGTATTTCTATACGTACATTTGGTCGGAAGCACAGAATTGACGGTGGTGGTTCTGTGGTGAAGGTGTCCGCCGGCGATGAGCTTCTGCGTGGAGTCTATGCTGCCTTACCACACGGCGACTGCTTCGGCGTTGCTCAATTCAATGCTTTCAGTCTCTCCCCGGAGCTACGGTTGGCTTTTGGAAGGTACGATCTATTGGAATTGTGAATTCTAAGCTGATCTGTTAAGTAAAAAAAATTGATTTTGCATGCTCCCTGGTTGCCAATTGATAAACATGATCAACATTTCTAGCTGTTTCGGTTTTGAGTAACTGGGGGTTCTAGAGAGCTGATTGGGAAATGAATTTTTTCCCCTGGAAAATTAGAGCCTTGAGAAAATGCAGTCTTCTTTCTCTGCGTCCTATCTGGAGAGTCCATTGTTTTTAATGAACTGAATCTGCTCACTTGCTTGTGTTTCCAGTGTAGTGGGAGCTTAGATCGATATTTGGTATGAACTGGGTTTCTTTCTGTTTTCCAAATTTGCATAGTTGTATGGAGCTACTAAAAGGGATAGCATTTGTATAGACAAAATTTAACATGGAAAGAAGTTTTGCTTTGGTTCAGAAGAAGTTTCTGTTATATGAATTTTCCAGTTACTTTGTATGTTCTTTCAATGGAAAATATTATCTTTGCATACATTTTAGAGAATCTGCTCTAAAACTTTTGTGTTTCAGTTAAATGTATGATTCGTAGACTTCAATGCATGCATTACAATCCGAATTCTTTGAGTTCTGTTTTATCCTAAACTACTCAAGAATGACAATTAACTTATTTGAGATTATTGTTAATGTTTAATTTGATTTTTAGCTGGTCCTAACTCCTAGTAATGCTATGAGTTACTATTTGAATCATGCAAAGCAAGTGCGGCTCCTATTTGAGATTATTGTAAATGCTTAATTTGATCACTGGAATTAATGATGGTACAAACTGATTTTTTCTCTCATTCAGCTTGCAATGATGATGTATGATGATTGCTCAGAGGTTTCAAGCAAAGCTATGTGTACATAATTCTGCGATCTTATGCAGTAATTGCTGGTAAATGACAAGATTCAAATGAGCCACTTTTTTTTAGTAGAAGAATCAGATAATATATCTTTTTTCTATTTGATGCATGATGTGTAGCCCTAGAGTTTGAGTTGAAGAGGATGTATTTCACTGTTATTAAGGTAAATGTACTTGGTGGACGTGATCACTAATAACCGTACTGGTTGTTATCTTACACTCAGATTGTATACCAAAACTGAGTGTAACATCATACTATGTTGTGCATTGTTCATTTGTTCTTGCTCATGTTAAGTTAGTGAAACTGGTATTCTGTTATCCTCCTGTTGTAGGTCTAAAGAAGACTAGATGATGAAGAAGAAGCAAACATTGAATAATTTGATTTTATTTATGTTTTTGAGCTTCCAATTTAGTAGGGATTTGTATAATTATGGGTTATGCAGAATTCATCTTCTGTAAAATAAAGTGATGTACTTTGAGTTGTTGATGATCGACTCATTTTTTCTTGAACATTTCATGTTAGATAAGATACTTTCAACTCTCTCTTTTTTTTTTGTTGAGAATTGTTGCTTTCGCGTCTATGTGCAGAATTGGTATAGTGAAAGCTCCATTTTGCCGGAACGGTCGATCGTTCAGGTGGTGATCTCAAAATGTTTATTCAGAAATTCATATTCTTTCGGCGTGAGATATTTTATCTCTCTAGTTCACTAAAGGGTTTGGCACAACATGAATAATTCACATTCTCAAATAGATGAGTGAAGATCTTAAAATATTCATGAAGTGATCATTATTTTATTTCATGTTATTAAAGAAAATCAATGGTCGTTTGCTCCCAGGTCGTCTTCAAGTTGAGCTTGTGGAGGCGATAGGGGTCCGTGAGGACATCTCATGGATTACTTCACATGGTTGGACACACGTGCGGATCGAGTCTGACTGCCTGAACGTAGTCCATGC
>JAYMSU010001336.1:0-10677 GCA_036897765.1 Erodium chrysanthum | reverse complement strand
CGGCTCAAATGATTATGGGGCCTAAGGCAAAAATGGGACTTTCAAGCATGGGTCATAAATTGGGGGCCTTTTTTTTTTGGGGGGGCCTTTTTTATACATGATTTTTTTAAAAAAAATTGGGGCCTAAGTCAATTGCCTCATTTGCCTTCCCCTTTAGCCGGGCCTGCCTCCACCTTCTATGACTTCTTCGACAAGCAACCCTCATTTTATAACTCAAAACCCTCTCTCCATCTTCACCAAATCGCTTTCTTCTTCGTCTTCTTTAATCGCTCCAGAAATTTCTATTCGAGTCCTGATCTCGTCAGCAGAGACCCAATCAGAACATAGCTATGAAGGTGAGTTTAGTAATCTGAAGCAATTTCTTACCAATTTCATCACTCTCACTTCGCTTTCTTGTTCCTTTCTCTGTCTTCTTCGTTTGGATTTTCCGACCAAGACCCAAAAAGTAATGATTTTGCTTCATGGGTTTTGTTCCTAAGATGTTTCTCCGTTTAAGTATGTCTTACATTGAAAATATGAGGTTCGAGTTTTTGGGCTAGATTGGGTTTTCACAGTTTCTTGTTTACTGCAGAAAGTGGTATTGAAATTGGATTTGCACGACGACAAGGGGAAGCAGAAGGCCATGAAAGCTGTATCCACTCTCTCAGGTACGTACGAGGATTGAAACCAACGATCTCATGTTGTCTGATCCTTGATTTAACGGACCTCGGTGTATGTTTGAGACAGTGTTCTAAAAATCCCGCCTAGGCCCTAATCAGTCCCCTTATTCTTCAATTCAGTATACAATCAATGTTTTTAAAACATTGTCTGTCTGATTAGCGCCTAACGTTTTTCACAACCCTGATTTCAGGCATCGATTCAATAGCGGTGGACATGAAAGCCGGCAAAATGCCGGTGACGGGGGACATAGCCCGGGTCGAGGTTGTGGGGAAGCTACGAAAGCATTGTCACGCCGATATACTCACCGTTGGTCCGGCGAAAGAGCCGGAGAAGAAAAAAGAAGAGTCCAAGAAAGAAGAAGAGAAGAAAAAGGAGGACGAAAAGAAGAAGGACCCGAACGAGCAGATCGCAGAGCTGGTCAAGGCCTACAAGGCTTACAATCCTTACTTGACTTCGCATTACCACGTTGTTAGCATCGAAGAGAACCCTAACGCTTGTGTCATTTGCTAATACAATTTTTGGTCACATTCTCGAATTTGAACTCGTGTTCGTTGTGAAAATCGATCGAATTATTGTCTTCTTTTTTTCTCGGGCTGTGGTTGGAGGATGTTGATGTGTATAGACTATAGAGATACGAATAAAAATGAGGATCGGACTTGTGAATATTTGGGTGGTTTTGTTGAATGAAACGTGCAAAGAAGTCAAAAATGTGCATTAATGTATCTGACTACAGATTGATAGAGAAACTAGCATTTTGTGACTATGTTAGTGACGATTGATTATTATTTCAATCAATCATTTCTATAAAAAATTTATGACTATACTTACTTTTTATATGTGGGTGTTATTATCCCAAAAAAGTGATGTTTTTATTGATTTTTTCTCTAACAAATGCGATCTTTTTAACCAAACTTGTCATGCATTAATGAAAGTGAAGGTTAGATATTTGATTCGCTGAATATTCGGTTCAAACTTAAAGTAAAACTCATTTAATAAGTTTATACTAAAATATAAATAAATTGAACCGAATCGAACTGAATTTGAACTTCGACATATCAAAATTACCCGTTTGCACAATTAGACATACATGGATGCCATTTTTACGGATATTTGATAGAGAAGTTTCATTTTTTTACCAGTAATCAACATGGGTAAGCACGAACGAGGATATTCGATCTGTACACAACCCGATCAAATTGAATTTGTTTATATTTTTTTTATAGGACGGATCTCGAATCACAACTTTTATGTATCTATAATGATAAATTCAAATGTATTTAACTTGATTGGATTTTATATTGATCATATATATCTATCTATATTCCCCTAATAATTTGTTGTGCAATTTCACTATCAGATGACATGTAAAGAGACCATTATCTCTAACCAATTAGGTTCATGATTGATGATGTTAATTTTAGATTTATTTAATTTGGTTGCTTAAAAGAAAGAGCTTAACAAATCCACTTAAAAAAAATGAAATGGTAAAAAGCCAAAGCCCCACTTTCTTAATCATGCTCTTATTTTAACCTCTAATCTCTGAGTTTTCAAACTTCCACATCTATTTTAAAATTGACACAATTTTGTTTTTATGTGAGGAATTAGGTGGTGATGTCATCACTTATTCTTATTCTCACATCTAATTATATTTCATCAAAACATTGACTTTTATTAATGTCAATACTATTCAAAAGTCCTGAAGCATGCTACGAATTTAAAATATCATTTATATGTGCAAATACATATTATCGGATTCAAATTTCTTGTCAAAGTCCCTTCGTACGGGAGGATGATGTCATACGAGGATATTAAACGATAAATATATTGAGATTGATTGATTTCGTTCAGTTTAATTAGAATTTTCGTGATCGAACAAAAGAATAGATCGAACGTGAAGATGTGGAAGAAGATAGGCTCAACACCTACTGAATTTTAATTATGCAAAAGTCAAGATAGGGCTGCTGCTACTGCAAATTAATTAAAAGCTTCATTGGGTAGGACCTGAGAAATAGTAGGTGGCAATGACAATTCATGGAGAAGGGTCATGATCTTCAACATATTCATAATTTTCTACTCAAAGATTAATTCAATTCTTGGCTCTGGTTTGATTAATTGACGTTTGATAAAACCTCTAGAATGATGAACACATTTCCTTTGATTTCCATGCTATATGCCCAACAGATGTCAAACATGTGTGAGTTGATATTCAGTTTTATTGCACGATAAACTAGTCGATGAATGGGTTTGGAGTTAGCTGATGAATAATGAAATACGTCGTTTTTCAAATTGTAACTCACATCCAAACAAGAATATGAAGAGTAATTTTGTCATTTTGAAAATTACGCAAACCCATGTGTGTTACGTACTGCTTTAAGTGTCGTTTTCTGTTAGTTAACAATCAGTAACCCGAACTAAAAAAAACAACACATTTCTACCATCCTCCCAGTACAAAATTAACAGTCTTTTGAGGATTACAATGTTAATTATACATATAATGTTGTCTTGATTCATGTAATCCAATGCAGTTCATCCTTAGCATTTATGGACTTATTATAAGAAAAAAAAACATACACATCATCAATTATTGTTATCAATCATACCATTCAACTCTAATCGAGTCAATAAAAATCTCAAGATACGTATCAAATAGAAATTAACATACATCTCTTTCAATATCATGTCAAAACACGATTCGATCATAAACTCATAACACTCCAAAATATTTACACGAAAAAAGTTTATCTTCTCGACGTCTGATGTTAACATAATCAATCAATCAACCCTATGTTGACTTCAAACATATTTGGTTATGGTAACCAGCTGGTCTTTTAACCAAGAAGAAATCGAAGGCTTACAGCTGACAATGAACTATCAAAAGGACCAGTTTTGTTTTGTCAACGAACCATAAAGTTCACGAAGAAATTAAGACACCAATCAAACGATGTCTATGGTCGAGAGATGTGTCGGTCAGGACCACCAATAGGCCACTCTTGACCTTTCTCTATGAATCTGAGTGTTTTGATTTCTTCAACTCTAATCATGATTAACAAAGTTCAGAACAAGAGCTTTCTTTATTGAAGATCACTCAAAATGTAAAAACATCACAAGCTAATACTTATACAAGGTACAATTTGCTTGAGCAGAGCTCAAAAACCCATATCTTTTCTCACCATAAGTGAAAAAAGAAAAAAGAAACGAAACCTTATTGTTACAGAACACATACAAATCCACTAACAAATCAAATCAACACTTAAGTGGCTCGCACGAGTGGTGAATGGATCGGGGAATGAGGCGACATAGGAGAAGACATCATGAGATCATCGAACCTTCTCGAAGAGAAGCTGAGGCGTCCGAGGTTGTTCTTCCAGCACTGCCTCTTGGCATTGGACAGAACAGCCGCTTCCTTGTTCTGTAACGCAAAGGTTATGATCCTCCTCAGAGCAACCTGCATTGTCTTATCGTCCATGTTAGCGAAACAAACCCTGAACCAACCAGGCTCGGAGCAATGGAACGATGCCCCAGGCGAGACATTGAGCTTCACATCGTTGATGATGAGTCTCCAAAGCGCCATCTCAGCCTCGAAAGTCTTCTCCTTCAATAGCCTCCTCAAGTCCATCCAAATGAACAAGCCTCCGTTGCTCTTCAAGCACCCGATGCTCACTTGCGCAAGCCCCCGAGTAAAGGCCTTGTACCTTGTAGCCAATCGCTTAGCACTCTCCACGATGAAGGTTTCCACAAATTCATCATCAGAGAGCATTGCTGCGATCAGGTGCTGGGTTTGTGTTGAGACTAAACCGAAGCTAGACATCTTACGCGCACAATTCACTACAGCATCGTTGTATGAGTACACAATCCCGACCCTGAAGCCCGGGAACCCCATGTCCTTGGAGAGACTGTACACAATGTGGATGAGGTCTTTGTTGCTGGACATGGACACACTGTCTTGCTCTATGACCTCAGCAATGCTGACGAAAGCGGGCTGTGAGAACACCGTGGCAGCGTAGATTTCATCACAGATCAAATGTATGTTCTTCTCGGTAATGAAGCTCACTAGGCTGATCAGTGTGTCCCTGTCAAGGATCGTCCCTAGCGGGTTTGATGGGTTCGTTATGAGTAACCCTTTGACTCTAATGTTGGCCTCTTGAGCCCTCTCGTAGGCCTCCTCGAGGGCGCTTCTGGTGATCTTAAAATCATTTGAGCTCTCACACACAACAGGAAGAAGCTGCACACCAGTCCTCCACTTCAGGTCTCTGTCAAATCTGCAACATAAAGCTCAAATCTTTAACCACAGATTAACAAAAAGATCGAATCTTTCGATGTTATAATTCGAAAGCATTGTGATACGGTAATTGGGTCGATCTCAGATTTTTCAAATAGGATCAGAACAAAATCATTTCTAATTTTGGTTGTTCATGAGTCATGACAAGTGACAACACCAATAATACACAACATAGTTGGGTCCAGCCTCACATCAAGATGGTGATGCTTGTATTATAAAAATGCTTAGTGAGTCCACTAAGCTGATAATTGGAGCTTAGTGCACTCTAATTAGTAAAATTAGGCCCAAACTAATCAAGATTAAGGTCTTACCCTGGATAATAAGGAGTGGGGACCAGAAAGGCCTCGCCGGGATCGGCCAAACAGAAGGCTATCATTTCATGAGCTCCGGTGGCTCCACCACTCATCACAACCCGATCCGGGTCAAATGCAACTCTGTTTCCTCTGACTTTTCCCATGAAATTAGCCACAGCCTGAAGACCAATTTGAGGTTAATTTCACAAAAAAACATGTGACTAATCAATCAGATTAAGGTTGTTTTTGATGTTACATACTTGTCTGAACTCCGGCAAGCCGTGATAGTCCTGAAAAATGGCAGTGTCCCGGAACTCTCTGATCCCCGCCGGAGTACAAATTGAGGCTTCTGGGTTGTCCTTGACCCATTTCTCGATCAAATCGAAAGAAAGCTGCAAAATTGGAGACACACGACGAGGAGTTTCGTGAGTACAAACAAAACCCACAAATCAAATTCAAATCTTTAAGGATCAAATCGTGTTCTTACCTGATTTTCAGCAAGACCCATTTGGATCACACCTTGAGGATTCTGTGTTAGGTGAAAAGGGTCGCTGTCGTAGGCTTTCCAGCCGTCGAAGTACGGTGAGTTCTCGCCGTGCCCGTCGCCGGTGGCCATTTTGGACAGCAATGCTCTTTGATTGGGTTTTGGTGAAGCCATGTAACCCATTTTGTTGTTAACCGGATCCTCGGAGTATGCTAAAGATTTGGGATTGATGTTGAGCTAAGGTTTGAGAGTTGAGGTTTGAGGATGATGTTGGAGTTTGGGGTTGATGGTATTATATATAGTGTGGTTTTGATGAGTGCGGTCAAGAGCGAAGGTGCTAAGAACACTCTTTGGAGTAATACTAGTAGGTAATATTGTATTGTGTTTGGTTGAAAGTCGTATTGGCTGTGGTTGGCGTTCTGGGGGAGAACATTTATTGTAAATTGAAACGAAATAGCCACCGAAGAAAATAGTGTACATTTCTTTGTGACTATAAGAGAATTATATATTGATTCAACTCAATTTTGGATGAATTCTATTGGTTTTAAATCGTATTGGATTGAATCCTGATCGATTTTCTTTTTGAGATGCAAATCGGGAGATATATTGTTGTTCATCTAACATGTCTCTAGACACTATAAACATAAGATTATGAGGGATATCCTCTTGTTTGGACTGGATCTATAACCGACAGAGCAAACTTTATTATATTGTGGGCCGTACTATTAACACTTCTACTCTTCTAAGTGCGATTAGATTGAAGACTAAACTAGCTAGAAATCAATTGGTCCGATCTGATCTGACAAAAATTTCACTGTATAGATTCCAATTGGACACCCGTACCCCTACTATATAGGGAAAATTATACTAACTGATCCCTTAAAGTATACGTTTCTTGGTGTCTAACAATATTCTTCATCAATATCATATATTATCAGAGAAGTTTTCATACTTTCTGAAACCTTATTAAAATCTTCAAAATACCAAAACTGTCATTTAAATATAAAATTTGAAGAAAAATGAAAAATGTTCATCGAATTCGTTCAGAGTTCGTCCAAATCGTTAACATTTTCCCACTCATCACGGTAAAAACTTCATTCTACTTATATACTGGTTAATTTCCTCACATACTTTCGATGTGAGACATGCTTCACCGAAGACAACAAAATTTAGTAAGGTTTGAAAAACAGCAATGACATATAAAATATACTATTAATACTCGAAAAAAATGTATTTTAAAGAGTTAATTAATGTAGTTTTTCTTAATTTTTATATCCAGATGACTCAAAATTTGATGTATTGGTGTATCAAAAGTCTCGTGCACCAGTTGCCCATACCTTTCATGCGCATACCCAACTTTGCACATGAACGTTGCATTCATAATAACACACAAACTTAATTTAAACGCGATCAAAACGCGTAGTAAACCTAATCATGTGTGTAACTTGGAGTTGCAAATTGGAGACTAAAATTACATCTCTTGATTGCTCGAAAACGATAACCTCTACACAATTAGGGCACCAACACACATGCATGGCCCGCGATTTTTGGGGCATCAATTATTCAATTGAAGTAGATATTTGTCAAATCCTATAATTAAACGAGTCATGATTTTGTAGGTCACAGTGTCCTATAGAGCAAGTTGTGGGAAGGTGAGGGTGCAAAAATAGCCCTACAACATTCAATTATTGTCACCATATATATGAAAGTTGTTGCATCGCTTCCGCGTATGTCCCTCGTGCTGACACTGACACTAGTCATCAGTTTCTGTTACTAGTAGAGATTGTGTTCACGCGTGTTATCGTGTTGTTTCGATTTATATGGTTTATTTATCAAATTCGTTACCAACACGATTTTGGTGTAGAATATATCGTTTTTTCTTGGGTTAGTCGGCGGGTATTTCAAGACCGTCACTTTCATGATGGAATGATCAAATTTTTTGTTTGTTCAGTCGGTGTAACCCTCAATAGTTAGACAAGACGATGAAAATCCAAAAAGAGTTGGATCCTTCGTAAAAGGACAGATGTCAAGTTTCTATTGAATCATATCGTCAAACCGTAATGCGTACAATTAATTGTACCATGGATTCGATCTCTCCCCTAAGTTTGATTATTTAGAAATGTAGGCGCTTAAAACAATAATGGTTAACGTCTATTTTTTTGTTCGTCGATCAACTAACCGAGCAATTCATTGGTATTTGTATACGATATTACAAATTAGTGACACGCTTTATTTAAATAAATAAAAAATTGTTAAAGCAATCATATTTTTTCATGTAAGCAATAAGTTGATAAAATTGCCTTCGGCCCATATAAAGAATTTACAGTGAAATTATCGGTCAGTTCTCGATCTAGTGATCAGGGTTCAGATCGTCATACCGATAATATAATATTATACTTAGAAAAATTGAAGAAGGAAATAAGAATTTGGCAATATGCAGATACATGCAATAGAGCCTCAATGTTAACACATATATTGGATTCGAATAGTCGAATCTATGCTCACTTTCTTCCATTCCACAAGACTGAAAGTGGTCTAAAATTGAGACTCGTAATTTACAGAACCGCACGCTCTAATTAAAATATTAATTCAAAAGGCTTGATTTTGTTGTCTGATTTGAACAATTAACAACGTTTGTACTATGATTTTGCTGTCTGATTTGATCAAATCAAACTAAACTAAACTAAACATGTGTGTAACAAATTGAAGATTAAGGGAGACTGAAAATGAGTACAAGTCAGCAAAATTAAACTCTCCGGTCGTCGACAGAGCTGCCCAAATGGACACGCATGTCAGGTCTCTTCCCACGTGACATTGCTTGCTTCTTCCTCCACGTGCCACCATGATCCTCTTGTTGACGGTTGACTTTGCTTCATTTGACCATCAATGAGATAATAGTAATAATGTGTAGTGTAGTGGATTTTTTTTGAGGAGAAATAATGACTATTTACGCTACCAGTTTGAACGGGACATATATATATATATAGCTCGCGTTCCGTTTAACAATCGGAGAGGAGGATCAAAAGAGTCAAGTAAAATACTGCGGCTCAAGGTTCGTAGGCGGATCTCGGTGTATCTGAATTATTAAAGACAGATATCGCATCAGGACGCGCACATAGGATAACCCATGACAACCAAACACATGCAAATCACAAATATCTCACTTTCTCCATCAGGATTTGAACCCGGTGGCTTAAAGAGTAATAACTCCATTAACCACTGGATTATTAGCCATGATGGAATGTGCAGTGGATTTTAGTATTGTGGCATGTTGTTACTTGTGTTTTGTTTTAGTTACATAGTTCTGAACTCGATCAAAACAAGAGGTTGAAGAAAGGTATTTTCAATATTTTAAAAATTATCAGGGACACATGTTGGTCACATGCCACGTAAAATTACATTATTTGTAGTTTAAATGGAATTCAGTTAACAGTGCACCTAAAACAAAGTAAAGGATAACAACATGTCACAACCATGTACTTTGTTTTAGTTACATCGTTAGTTACAGAGTTATCACTCAATAGAAAAGACCTAATCACCCCAAACTTGATCCGAATAAGAGTTTGAAAATTATCAAGGTCATACACGTGTAAGTGACATTTTCCGTTGGTTTAAAAGGAATTCAACTAACGGTAAAATAAAACGCAGGATAACAACATGTCATGACGTTAAAATACACCACACGTTTTTGTCATTATCCCGTGAAACAACTTTGAAGAACTAGAGATGGTCTCGTGGAGAGTCAAAACAGATTCTCAGACATTGCATGGGGATGGTTTGTTATAGCAACGTAGTTGTCGCACCAAATGTGTTAAATGTTAAATGAGTTGTTTGTTTGCTGGTTTTGTCGGAACCGGTTCATGTTCTGTTCTGGTCGTGGTTTGGCTTAGCACAAAAACAGCGGCGGAAGAGTCCTAGGAAAATCCTCGTACCAACAACAGATTCTGCTTACATATTTGAATTCAAACTCTGAAAAAAGTTCAAAAATTGGAGTCTCTGTTTTTTTATTAACATTTGGGTTCAAACCAATCGATTTGTTTAGAATTTTTTATTTAAAAAATAGTTTCTACCACAACTTTTTCCTGTCTATTAGTATTAATATACCTATATAATTTTGTTTTTGTTTTGCTTAACTTAATAATCGATTGTGCTAAAAAGAGATGATTTTGAGTATCTTTTTAAATAGTTCATACTCTTTTTTGCTTAACTTTTTTTTAATATAATACGTTTGTACATCTAATAAAACCATTTTGGTAAGTGGTTTGGTCTGTCGGCCAGCTTTGTCTTTCTATTCTTTTTAATGTTTGTTTGTGGTTTAAGAGATAACATCACCAATAAAGATTATATTAGTTTTAAAACAAGATATTATATTTAACAAGGACAATAATGAGATATGCTTTTTGTTTTGTTGGCTGAATCAAATTTTATTAGGGTAAAGACAACCCATCAAGGCGAGTCATATCTTTCTTTAAAAAAAATTATATCAATGTCTGACGTCAACTAAGATTTTGAAGTTATAGAAAAAAAAAATTGTCAATTGTTTTAACACGAATGGATGTTTGGAGTCAGAAAAGCTCAATCAGAACGTTGCCAATTCGTGCTGTTTGTAAAAAAAAACACATTAGCTTAATAGCTTTTATGCCCACAGCCTTTAAAATAAGAACCAGGTGAAAATTATCACTAAATTCCAAATAAAATAATACAAAATGTCTTATATCTTCTACTTTATTGATATAGGGAGATAATTCAACTGCTATAATCATCATTTATAAAATAAAAAATTAGAGCACTAATGTTGTAATCATTGTACTTCCATTGATCTCAAAACCTGCAATGCTCCACTGAACTCAAAATCATTTCCTTTTGAAACATTGTGAGGATACAATAACCATACATTATTTGAAGGGTTAATATCACAAAGTTACACCTACCATATCGCGTTTTTCACACAGATACACCTA
>JAYMSU010001335.1:0-10678 GCA_036897765.1 Erodium chrysanthum | reverse complement strand
GGCAGCTAATCGTCCGTGGACAATTCATTAGGCAGCTCGTAGCACGTTTTAAAACTTTGGGCAGCTAATCGTCCGTGTACAAAACATTTGGGCAGTTTTGGGTAATTACCCCAATTTTCTTTATAGACATAAAGATGGAAAGGCAGATAAAAGTGATAAAGAAAAGGGAAAGTTGCAAGTGGAAACAAGCATCTTCACATGGGTTAAAAGTGGCTTAGTTAGCTTAACTTTTTGCAATAAACAAGCTTTCTGCATACTGTAACCTTATTTTCAACCAGAAAGCTAACTAAATAAGCATATTTAGTTGAACTATAATCTGGATGGAGATAACACTAGAATTCCCGCTGACCAAATTCTTGAACTAAACCGAAAATAGCTCAGGAAACACAACATTTGCAGATATTGGGTCCATTCAATTACTCTGAAAAAACACGGAATAAAAATAGTAATATGGCAAAAGAACAGTTTTTCAGTTAATGCCCTTATGGCTCGTAATCACTTTACACACATCCACAACAATGTAACAACTAAATTAACAATCTATAGGTTCTTGATAGAAGCAAAAGCAAAACATCCGACGAATAAAGCTTATCTCACCCAATTCATCTTACTTTGATGCCAGAATAAAGCTTAGTAACTTGGTTCAACCTAAACTATTCAGCTAACACATAACCTACTGAAGCATAGCAAAGAATCACTGAGCTACACATATTACCAAAAAAAACATGTCTGATTTAATCTCCACAGCTCTCCAGTCTCCACAACATTTACTGATGATATGCAGAAAATATGAAACAAAAATGCATAGGGTCTTCTCAAAAAAAAAAAAAATGCATAAAGGGCCTTTAATTTCTAAGAAATCTGAGCAACCCAAGAACAGAAACATCAAATCCTCAACAACCCATGATTTTTTTGGGGGAAAATCCATGTGGGTATCCCCAAAAAATCCATAAAAATCTGTAAATAGAACATAGAAGGGCATAGATGTGTACCTCAAACACCAGTTACGGCTAATACTGCAAAATCAAACATAAATCAGAGAGCTTTGCTCATCTCCGAGCTAAGGAAAACAAAAATAAGAGAGGTCAATTGGGAGATGTATTCGAGATTCGCATTTAAACCCAGCTGAAGAACACAAAACCTCATGAACCATTCTCTATTATTTATATAAATATTCTGAGTTTCATCGTATGACTTGGATATGCAAGTCTTGCCTATTTTCCACTAGCTTCCATGAACGCCACCATAGACCTTTGACTTTTTCTCGTTGGAATACAAACCCACCGAATCGTTTTTCTAATCATTTTCCTCCAACGCAAACAGTGTTTTTACCAATTTATGTGAATAATCATGCTTTAAGTTGCATTAAATTAGTGGGTTTATCTTCAAATCTAACGCATTTTCCACGTTGATTTTATTGTTTTCATTGGTTGACTAAAATCTACAAAAAGTTAAAAAAAATTGATCCAATCTTGTTTATATCCGTTCAAGTCCCATTTAAATCAGTTTAAACATATCATCATCGTGATCAGTCTGACTTAAGAATATCGATAGATAATGTCACCTAGACCGATTTTTACATCAATGGTTTTAGTTTTTACATGTTTAGAGAATGGAGATTAAAAAGTGTTCTTTGATTTAAAAAAATAATAATAATGGCTTAAGGCATGCTGTAGATATGTAATGACCAGAACACCCTTGGGTTTAATGGGCTGAAAACTTGGGCCATTACACTATCAAGCCCAAACTGGCCCAACTCGAAGATCCAGGTTCTATTACGCGGTCATGAGATGTGACAGCTTTTCTTATTGGGTCCGGCCTTTTCTTACAGAGATTGGTGGGCTGGGCCACAAAAGTAACCATTGTCTTTACCTGCCAAGCCCTTATAAATTGGAGTATTTCCCTAAGTGTCTTCCAAATCAACCGAATTTCTAAATTTACCACAGAAACTTCTATACTTTTCACAGAGCTCCAACTCATAAGCAATTTCTATTCTTTTCCTCCCAAAACGAAGAACGAAGCCGTCGACCGGAGCAGAGTCGCCGATCGGGAGCTCGTACACGGGTATGTAATTGTTTTTTTTATGTTTTTAATTTCTTCAGAAATCGATCAGTTGTCGATTTGCTTTATCTCTCTTCACCCAAATTATGCGACCATTGTCGATTCAGTAGAATTGGGAATTTTGGGTTTGATTGGAATTAGGTTGGTTTTTGTTGTGGTTGAAATATCAGGGTAGGTTACAGATTTTGAATTAAAAATGTTTTTTTTCTTCCTCCGGATTACATGTTTTCTCATTTCGTTTGAAGTGTATGATCCATTCCCGCCAGATAGAGGTTTAGTTAGGGTTAGGGTTAGGACGGTAATGGGGACCAGTTTCTGAATTCGAGATCAATTTTCTTTTGGGTTTTGAACTCCTTTAGCTCAAGTATAGTGATGTTTTAGAATTTTGTATTTCTGGGTTTGCTTATGATGCAATCTTAGTTTTTGTTATCGAGATTGTATTGGATGTTGTTTATTTACTTTGAATTATGTCATGTGTTGTTGTTGCATGATTAATGGTTTGCTATGAGCTCTGATGAATTTGGAGTATTTAGTACTTGCTGATTATGGTTCTTTACTATGTTTCAAGGTTCATAATTGCCATACCAATGCTGTTTTATGGATGCTTGAGGGTTCTTTGGCCTTTAGAAACGTAATCGTACTAGGTTCTTAAGATCAGCTTCTAGTCTGGTTGTATATATCCTATATATAGATTTTTGGAGATGTCTTCATGTTCAACTCCACAGTCAAAGGAAGTTGGGTGTGCCAGTAATGAATCTGTTGCCCCAGCTACCACAAACTTAACTGAAAGTCAGGTAAGTCTGGTGGAAGCTGAGGAGGATGAGGATGAGGAGGAAGATATAGATTTCAATCCTTTCTTGAAGGAAGCCCTTTCGCCAGATGCATCTTCAAGTTTGAGTTCTGAAGCTGAAGTTCTGGATGCTAATGTTTTTGGAGGTGAGGGAAATAATTGTGAACCTTCAGGCCTTGGTTCAATACAGGGCACCGGTGATGCTCGAAAGTTTGTTGCTGGAGACACTGAAAATGATGAAGAGGAGACTGTAATGCAAACTACAGTTTCTCCTAGAGGAGAGTGCCAAAATGAACTGGAGAAGGCTCTTTCCAATAGACCCAAGAAGAGAAAACCCATTTCGAGCTCTCCAAAGAATGTTGAAATTGCTGGAGAAAAGGAGAATGGCTCAAGCAGTGAAACTGATATTAATGATGCAACAATAAGAGAGGCGAATAATAGTACAGCACCTCAGAAGCCGACAGTTGATTTGGACGACGACGACGATGATGATGCTATCTGCAAGCGGACTAGGGCCCGCTACTCACTTGCAAGTTTCACGCTGGATGAACTCGAGACCTTTCTCCAAGAAACAGACGATGACGATGACCTTCAAAATGTTGATGACGAAGAAGAGTACAGGAAATTTCTTGCTGCTGTTTTACTGGGTGGAGAGTCTGATGGTCAGCCAACTCAAGCAGTAGAGAATGTGGATGATGAAGATGAGGATAATGATGCAGACTTTGAGATAGAACTTGAAGAGGCACTTGAGAGTGACCCTGATGAAACTGCGAAGAATAAAACCCTGGTGGATGAGCGTGAGCGAGGTGGACGAAGGCCAGAGACTAGGCAGAATAAACGCCAAAAAGCGTCTTCCCAATCTAGAAAGAACCTCTTAGAGCAGTCAAAGAGGCCACTACGCCCCCTCTTGCCAATCATGCCAAATGTTTCGATGGTGCCTTTCTTCACACATGATGGGAAAACTCTGATGCCTGACAATACACCATGTTATCAGTCTTCCAGAGCAGAGGGTGCTCATGTAAATGGTTTTACTCCAAACCAAATAGGCGAGTTGTACTGTTTGATACATGAGCATGTTCAACTTCTGGTTCAGGTATTTTCTCTCTGTGTTCTTGATCATTCCCGGCAACACATTGCTTCCCAAGTGGAGGGATTGGCTCTAGAGCTGCTAAACAAACGTGATCAAGTAGTGACATGGAGAAATGTACCTTATTCTGGTTTGTTCTTTTGCCCCCCATACATTTGCCAATCAGCTGTTAATAAATTTCCCAAAGTTTACCCGACTCAGTGCACCTCGTTTAATCCACAAGGTGTTTGCTCCCCTTCCAATAATCAGATGCCAGGTTCTAGAAATCCGAATAGTCAGATTGGTACATGCCAAGATGTTGAGAAATCTTCTTGGATGCCTCGTGTAAGTAGCCCAGTAATATCCATCCTGGATGTTGCTCCACTTAATCTAGTTGGAAAATATATAGAAGATGTTTATACTGGTATGTCACATTAAACATTTTTGTTATGTTTTGTTTTAGTGCAATCATGATTATATTCAAGGTTCAAAATATCTTATCATCCATTATTGGTTTGGATCTATTTTAACAGCTGTCCGGGAGTATCGACAGCGTCATGTTGAAGCTGTTAGTGATATACAGTTCGAGAGGGAGCCTATGTTCCCCCTACCTAATTTCCCCTCATCTGCTGAAGCTAATTGTAATATATCAAGAGTTGTACCTCCAAATGCTAATCTGGTTTTACCTTCATCAAGTCAGCAACAACCTAAGAAGACTTTGGCTGCTACAATTGTTGAAAGTACCATGAAGCAATCAGTTGCTTTAGTCCCTAAAGAAATAGCCAAGTTAGCTCAGAGGTTCTTTCCATTATTCAATTCAGCATTATTTCCACACAAGCCACCTTCTGTAGCTGTCGCAAATCGGGTGCTTTTTACTGATTCAGAGGACGAGTAAGTTATCCACCATTTCTTGTCTTCTTCACCAGTTTTGATGTTTATTACTTTATTTTATTGAATATGATCTTTTATTTTCTCGTAGCTGACCGATCTTATCATCGGTAGTGTCGTACTTTGTTGTGAAGCATTATATATTGCGGGGTTCCTTTATTTATATGATCAGAAGAAATATTTGTTCTCTAAAATCTGTCTTATAATTTCTTAGTTTTTTCCATATGCCATGACCATGAATAAATTAGTAAAATTACAGCCTTAGTTAAAATTCATAGAGCATGCTTGGTGGACGCTCACCATTTTTGTGTTATGATGTCATTGCAGGTTATTAGCATTGGGGTTAATGGAGTATAATACAGACTGGAAGGCAATTCAACAACGTTTTCTTCCTTGCAAAGATAAGCATCAGGTAATATGTGAATCTTGTGCAAGTTAAACTGTGAATATTTGTCCAAGGATCACTAGAACCACTTGTTTTTCAGAATGTAAGCCAAAATCATTGAATCTCTTAATTTTTTTTCCAAGGAGACTATAGTAGTTTCATTTCAGTTGGGAAATCAGGAAGCAGGATTGATATGATGGCCTGTTATATTGGTTAAATATGATAATGAATATAATGATTTTTTTATCTGATGTTGCAATTGTACACTACAAACTTTGACAAGTTCTACTGTGTTGATTTATGGAATTTGGTTTGATGTTGATTGTGACATGTTTCCTTTATTCACAGATTTTTGTTCGTCAGAAAAATCGTTGTTCCTCAAAAGCACCTGAAAATCCAATAAAGGTATGCAGAACGCTTGTATTGTTTTGAATTATGTTGTCTTAATACGTACTCTGTTTTTAATTATCTTACATCTATAATTCTTTTATTATATGAGTTAAACTTAAACTATGATTTACAACTTATGGTAAAAATTTAAATGAACTTTTCTTTTCAATGCAGGCGGTTCGGAGGATGAAAACCTCTCCTTTGACTTTGGAAGAAGTAGAACGTATCCAGGAGGTTATCTTTTTCAATTGTTTTCTTCTTTTTCATTAACTTATCATATATCTCATGACGATTACTTATAGTACAAACCAATATACCCCAGGGACTCAAAGTTTTTAAACTAGACTGGATGTCTGTATGGAAATTCATCGTCCCACATCGAGATCCTTCCTTGCTACCCCGGCAGTGGCGCATAGCCATTGGAACTCAGAAGTCATATAAGACCGACTCAGCTAAAAAGGAGAAGAGAAGGTTGTATGAGTTGAAAAGAAGAAGGTCCAAAACTGCAAATTTGGCAAATTGGCAAATTGTTGTGTCTGGAAAAGAGGTATGTTTATCTCTTTAAGCTAGAGAATCAGTTTTGTCATTATATGCTCCACCCCTTCATATAATAATCATATCATTCTATGCAAATATAATATTTCCTTGTCTTGATGGAGGGAAGTGCATTAAAATGGCTCCTTATAAATAGCACGAACACCCCTGCATTGGACAAGTTGTACTCATTTCATTGTCTTAATCCATCAAAATTATACTATCTACATTGTGTATAATCTACCCCTTGCTAATCTAATTCTGTTGCCAATCAGTTTCAGTGAAAACTTAGGCTTTACGGCACAACTTATTAGTGGTTATTGAAGATTATTTTCTTAGATGATTTAGCTTTGTTGAGCTTCTCATAATGACCGCAGGATTGTCCAGCTGAATATAATGGAGAGAATAGTGGTGGAGATGGTGGTGGAGATGATTACACAGAGACTACAGATGAAGCCTTTGTTCACGAGGCATTTTTAGCAGATTGGAGGCCAGCTACCTACAATCACATTTCATCCCAAGAGGGTGCTCATTTCAAGAAAAATGAATCTCAAATGGGTAATGTTAAGGGTTCCCAACAATCTCAAATGACATCTCCTTTTGCTTCGAATCATCCAGTTTTGGGCGCATCTTCAAATACCTCGAAACCCCAAATCATTTTACGGCCTTACAGGGTTAGGAAAGCTAATAGTGCCCGCTTGGTCAAATTGGCTCCGGGCTTACCTCCAGTGAATCTTCCTCCATCTGTTCGAGTAATCTCTCAGTCAGCTTTCCAGAACTATCAACGTGGACCATCTGTTAAGGCTTCCACTGCAGTGAGTGGTGCTGGTGATGTGGGAAGGCAAAGTAGTGCTCCTCAACTTCCTTATGTTTCACTGTTGGGAACAAGTCATGTAAAAGCAAAGAAAGACTCTGTAAAAAGTGTAGAAGAATCTGATATTGTCAAGGAGAAATGTAGTGCGGAAAAGAGAGGGGCTGATGCAGATCTTCACATGCATCCTTTGTTATTCAAGACCTCAGAAGATGGACGCTCGCCCTGTTTCCCACAAAATTGCAGCTCTAACACTTCTAGTTCTTTCAGTTTCATTTCAGGAAACAGGACTCAGCTAAACCTAAGTCTCTTTCATCATCATCAGCAGCAAGTGAACTATGGCGTTGATGGTTCAGACAAATCTATGAGGTCTAAGGAATCTACTGTGTTGTCATCTGGCATTGACTTCCATCCACTTTTGCAGAGAAATGATAATAATCCAAGTGCTGCAGTACAAGCTGGCTCACAGGTTAATGATAGAGGTCCATCTGTTAGTGGTGTTGGTCCTTCTAGTCCTAACGAGAGGGCAAATGAACTTGACTTAGAGATCTACTTGAGTTCTACATCTAGGAAGGAAAAAGCTGTGGATAGTAATGATGTTGCTGCTGCATGTAATCCTATGAAGTCAACAAGAACTGCCATGGAAACTCAAAACACTAGCACATATTATCAGCTAGCTGAAAATGGTCCTGCAATGAGCAATAAGCTTCCTTCGGGCGCCCACTCGTTGGTTGGAGCAAGAAATAACATGTACATCATGGATGAGATCGGTGAACAGTCTCATCCAGAGATTGTGATGGAACAGGAAGAGTTGAGTGACTCTGATGAAGAAATCGAAGAGCATGTGGAGTTCGAGTGTGAGGAGATGGCTGATTCAGAGGGAGAAGAGTCATGCTCTGATGATGCTGCTGATGTGCAAAATAAGGTGTGTTTCAGCTTTTTTTTGTTTTGTTTTGAGTTAAGGTGTAGACAAACTCAAGCTTATTTTTATTAATTCCTTAACCAGGAGGCTATAACATTTGCAAGAGAGACAATAGAGTCAGATGTAGATAGCGATGATCAACAGTGCCATTCAAGGTCCAATCTCCATCAACAAGAAGAAAATGCTCCTTCTCCCAGAAAGGCCAAACCTTCTTCCTCAAAACATTACAGATCATGGTTAAGCCTAGACTCATGCGCACCAGGAGCTTCCCCAAACATAAATCCTAAAGCCGAAGACAGTGCTGCAAAAACTTCAGCCATTTCTCGCCCCATCAGATCCTGTAAAAAGCCTGCAGCACAAAACCAGGTTCCAGACTTGGCAGAACAACTCAACCTGGGCTCTCTTGCCATTCAGAGACTGAAGAAACCGAGGAAACGGGTATGCAAAACTAATTCAAATCTAAACATGGGATTAACCATCAGAAGCTCCCAGCCCGAGGGTACAGATAAGTTAGATTGATTGCTGCAACTCTGTAAATATTAGCCAGGCATAGCTGTTCAGTGTTGAAGTAGTAGCCTTGTATTGTCTCCAGTTTTTTTCTTATAGTTCCAACAAGCCTTGTTCGATTGAGCTAGTGTTTTTGGCTTCTCAATTCACAAGTTATGTTTATTTTTGTAATGCTATTCATAGATTACTGCTAAAAGTGGAAACATGTACATTATTAACAGCTAATATTCATGATGAAATCAATAAGATTCTTGTCATGATTCCAGAAAACTTGAGCATCTCATTTTCAGAGAAAAAGAACATTACTCGCTACAACTTGAGCATTTCAGTTTCTTCTTCTCAATTTCTAACACCATGCGCTCGTTTACAAGCTTCATGGTCTCATTTTCCAGCTTCATCTTCTCCAACTCCCTGTCTTGTTCCCAGCTAAGTTTCTGCCATTGAAACCGTTGTTTCTCCAACTCGAGCATCTGGGTCTTGAGATGTACCTTTCGCTCTTCCAGCTGAAGCACACAATGCTCCATCCATGGCTTCTGCAACTTATCATCAATGGAATGAACTTGAAGCTGCTTCTCAATATCAGCATCAGCACCCTTGTCTTCTTCATCGAATTGACACCTCAGAGCCTGATGCAGAGAACGCTGCAAATCAGGATCATGAGGAAGAAACAAGCGATTCCCATTATGATACGAGCACATTTCTTCATAGAACAGCTGGTTCGAGCTCAAGATCTTCCTCACTTCCCCCTTTTCATTCTCAGACAAGTTCATAGTATCCAAAATCCTAGGATCCTCCACAACCATACAAGAAGTGCCTCTCCCCAGAATCTCATTCAGTCTCTTGTACCTTCTGTTCAAATCATTGAACTTGTCCTCACATTGCTGAGGCGATACCTGAAAGCCTCTCTTGGCCATCACTTCTGAAATACTCTTCCACTTCCCTGTCTCCATAACCACAAACCCGGTATGATCCTCTACAACGTAGGACACAGCAGTTATCATAAGCTTCATCATGGTATCCGTCCATTTCACCCTCTGCCAAAAAGACTCATTTTTTGCCTCTTCTGCACAGTTCAGCTCATCTTCATCGCTCTTCTCGAAATTGTTAGGGTCCACAAACGAACTCATTTGATCAGAATAAGGGTGGATCATCTGCAGATGATCAGAATACTGAATTGGGTCTTCGAGTTCAGTGAAATCATATGACTCTACAGGCATCAGATTACAACCCAACAATGATCTCTCAGCCATAGTTTGTAATATACTAATACTCTCTCTATATCAAAGCTAATGAAGCACAACTCATGGACTCAATCACAGAGCCTAAACAGTCACACAACCTCACCATTTTAGGTTCTCAAAACTCAGGAACTAAACAAGTAACTTCCTTTAGGGCATATTTTGAACCCAGAAATCTTAACTAAGCAGAATCTGCCCTTAATTAGGAACAAAATCGACCCTAGAACCCTAATATACGAACAAAAAGCACCTTGAAGAAGCAGATTCGAGCAAATAAACCTTACCTAATCAATCATCCCAAAACAATCAAACCCACCAATCCTTTTCCATTGCGGTCCTAAAAAAACAAACCCAAAGGCATGAATAATGATACAGATTCATGGAACAAGGACCCAGAAAAATACAAAAACAGCAACTTACTGTTCATAGGTCTCTGTCTCTGTTCCATTTTTGCTTGGAGACGTGAAAAAGGTAGGGTCTTTGTGGCTGATCTTCATTGCTTGATTGGTGCCAAACCCAAGATAAATAATGTGACTGAACTAGTTTATGAAAATCTGTTATTATTCTTAACCCATGTTATACGATATCACAGTATTGCAATTCAGCTATTTCTTTCATAAGCATAATATAATTCTGGATCAATAGTAAACCAACCAGTTACACAAGGTTTAATCAGACACTTCCTGAACAAGAACTTCACTAAAACTCCAACCATACAAGGAAACATAGACCCATTACTTCAACCATGTTAAGGAGACAACTAGTCCAAAAAGAAGCAATGCCAAACAGCAATCTACTACAACTCCACAAATCAGAAAGCACACTGAAATGCATAACTACACAAGCATACCAAAGGAAATAGCAAAACTAGATCAACATGGGTCATGCCTCTTCCTCCTCGTATCCATCCTCTTCCTCGTACTCTCCTTCCTCGTCAGCTGTGGCATCCTGATACTGTTGGTACTCTGAAACCAGGTCATTCATATTGCTCTCTGCCTCTGTGAACTCCATCTCATCCATGCCCTCACCAGTGTACCAATGCAAAAAGGCTTTCCTTCGGAACATGGCAGTGAACTGCTCACTGAC
>JAYMSU010001334.1:0-10691 GCA_036897765.1 Erodium chrysanthum | reverse complement strand
CAAAAAATTATATCCCAAAACTACTCATTCTCATCCTTTAATTTTCCGGTTTCAATTTGATTCCGTTCTCGAAACCCCCAATGAATATATGAAATCAGAAGATTATAGGATGAGAATGAGTAGCTCTGAGACATTATAAAATCTTAAAGTCACATAACGAACAAAAAATCAGATTTTTTTTATGGTTTCTGTCTATTTTATATGATGGTGACATGTGAAAATTCATAAGGGAGTCCGAGTTTACGGAAATTTATCATAGAATTATGTGTTTGTGGGAAATTCTAAAAGGTAGTCGTGTGCAATTAATTAACCTTAAAGAATATATAGCCACAGCTGACGGTGCATTGCGATTCAAATATTGTGTTGGTTTTATCTATAACTAAACAATATATAGTAAAAGAAATTGTAGCTTCTAAAATAAATTAGCTATAGTTAATTGGGCATGGTGACACAAATGTTTTGTGTACTTTTAGTAGGTCTTGTATCAAAACATGGTTTAATTTAAAGAAACTCCATGATGTACCTGCTGACAAGTTCAACACCAAAAAGTGCCTTCATTCTATCAGGATTTTCACTGCAAGTAAACATAGCAGAAGGCAATTAATACTTAACAGATAATGATGGCAGAGAATAATTGATTCAATATGCTAACGAACTGTGAAAATATTGGCGTCTAAAACTACACAAAAAGATTGGAAGCAAAAAAGTTATAAAGATCAATTATCCAACAAAATGAGTCCATAACAAAATGCATTCTACATTTGGGAATTACAATACCAAATGAAAGGTAAAGTACCTAGACCCTGGTGACTTAAGAGACTGAGACAAGGTGTACAGAAGTTGTGTCCAGCATTCCTCAGCATCCTGTCATACATTTTAAGCACAAAGATAAATCTGCTAGCAGATGGAAGCAACAAGGCTTTCATGATCAGGTGACAAGTGATTAAAAAAAACCTGTTGCATGAAGACGCCATTATGCAGCTGGCCAAATTGAGGATACTTCTTCCGCAACAACTGTAGGTCAATGAAACACGTCAAAATACTATGTCTATCTTTTCCTTGTTTTTAAAATGGGAGGGTTACATTTAGAAAATAGCGCTAAATCATCAGTATTGGGATGAAAACTTTGTTTTAGAAATCACAAGGAACGGAGACAATAAAAAGATATGCTAAGACAGGTAAAAGCACTATACTTCTTCCATGAACTCATCCAACAAAATGGATTGCATAAGCTTTGATACAAGAAAACATAACGGAGGAATGAAATGTACTCATTTTCCATGAGCTATGAGAGCATTCCACGATTCCCCCACATAATCAAATATGTAGCACTAATGTGATATCTTGTTTTCAGGTTAATAAGAAGTTTTAATAAGGATATTTTTGCATCATCAACAGAATCTGCACCCAACATCATAATACACAACCTCAAAAGTGTCGTATCCCTACTAAAATATCAACTAAGGAGAAAGAGAGTTTAGCACAAAATCAAAGAAAGAACGAAAGCACAGAACAAACCATCCAAAACTGCATGGGCGCCACCGGCTTGACATTTTTGTCAAGCTCACTGAATAGATCACGGGTAGCAACCGTCAACATATGAGAAGATTGGTCCAGATCATTGCTTCTTCCAGAGTGTGGATACCTAATCAAAGTTTATGGGTTTAATAAGTCACTGCTTTTAGTAAACTAATGTATATTCTTCGGAAAATGGCATAGCTTACTCAGTTAAAGCAGACTTCAACTCTGGAACTGAATGCAAGCATTGTATTGTCGAGTTCATGTAGCAGGTATTCCCCAGATTAAATAGACCAGCACTATGACCCTATTAGAAAGAAGAAGACAAATGTTACTTTGTAGTTGCTACAAATCAAATTTATCGCAGTTGTTAAGAGTTTATATTTTTCGTGAATTATAGCAAGATAGATTAACAAAAGCATCTGCATGGTATGAATTAAAAGAATGTTAACCAATTACCAAGCTCTCATAAGTTTTAGCGTATGTAGAGAGCAATTACCTGAACCCTTAATCACGAAACCTTATATCCCGAATTAGCGTTTCCTATATTTTATTTTGTTCGCTTTTTTAAAATATATAAAGTTGGGAGTAAAGTGTTTCATTCTGTACGGCATGCCCTTTTCCCCTCATAATGCTTGAAGTACTCTGTTCTTGTGTGGCGATTACAACATTTATTGGTGTTTTCTTCTCACCGGGGGTTAATCGCACATACCGACGAATAATATGATTCGAGGTTTTAAGCACACAATTTGGGTTCAAATCACAAAATTCATGGTTCATGGTTCTGATTAAGGGTTTGAATAACATGAATCAGGATTTCAACTTCGTTAGTTTGGATTCGATATTAGTTTCCATTAGCATGAGTCCAATTTTAATCCAAGTATTCTAGTAAATTTCTTGGTTAATAAAACGTTGGAATTTAAGAATCCTGACACTTATAATGCATAACACAAACCATTAATCCTAAAACACGACCTACAAAAATATTTACTTGCTTGTCTCGATAATTACGAAACATGACATATGAAACACGAACCCTTAATCATGAAACCTGACCCATGAACACTGTCTCCATAATTATTTTCTCCTAAACCCTGAACTCAGATGTTCCTAAATTATAAACAATGAAACCTGAACCCTTAATCATGAAACCTGACCTATGAACACACTCTTCAAAATTATTTGTTCCCCAAACTACGAACTCTGTAACCCGAATTAGTGTTTCTATATTTTATTCTTTTCAGTATTTAAATTTTTTTAAAACTTGACAGTAAAGCATTTTCATTTTGTACTGCAAAAATATTTTTTCGCTTCATTTTTATTAACAATGCCTAAATTTTGATTTCTTTTAAACATGTATTTTAATTTCCACTTATTTTTGTTAACAATGGCTAAATCTAAACAAAACTCAAATCGATATGAGCATTTTTTATGGATAGAAATTTCAGTCAAAAGATATAATGAGTGATCATATATACAAATAGATTAAGATGTAATGGTTACTGAAATATTACTAAATAAGTTACCTACCTAAATGAAGACAATGGAAGACCACGGAAAAGGAGATCAAAAAGTGTCCGTTCAAACATGGGAGACGAGTCTATCATGCACTCGGCAAGGCGGTGTAGGATAACATAAGAAACAGTCCCTATGTCATCTGCCACATCAAGATGCACCTTGAACCTAAAACATAACAACAGAGGACACAAGCAACTAATAAGAATGACAATGCAATAGAACTCACAGTAGCACTGTCTCGCTACTCTCGGCATCACAACCAACACACCTGTAACACCCATCAGCAGGAGTTACCTTATGTAGGCAAGCCTTGCATCCAACAAAAAACCACACATACCTCACAGCAACACCGACAATAGTCCCAACAAAAGTGATTTTATAACCCTAGAGGAAACATCATACAATCAAACTCAGCAAATATAAAAAATAATAAAATCTCGTTGCATACACGAAACACACAAACGCTACACTTTCCCATGCATAACGAACTAATATAGTGCGAGCACAGTGGACAACAGTACCTTGGATTCATCCGCCAAATCGGCCATGAGCAACTGTTCAGAACTCACTCTGTTTTCAAATATCTCATCCTCAATCGATGGAGGAACAGAGGACGGGCGACTCAAGTATTCAAGCTTTGGGAGTCACGGTTGCAAACTTCTTTGCCAACGACTTGACATAGGAATGCTCTAGATTGACGTAGATCTTGGTCGCCCCGGTGGTAGTAAAGGTAAGAACATCTAAGTGACATAGTGAACTTAAGTACAATGACACGAAAAAGTACAACAAAAAATAATCATAAGTTCACAAATCAAAACGTCCAACAACTGAAATTAACCGATCAAATATACTAACAGCATCCACTGTCAAAGAAAGGGAAAGCCCATTATTCACAAGAGAAATATGCCATAAAACGTAGCTGGTAATTTCGTTTTTTGGTGATATCTAATAAATTTCTGTGCGGAAGACCCAATCCGAAATGGTTGAGGTTTATGTATTCGTTACCTCTAAAAAATCGGGAAAACAATAGATAATTGTTATGCTATTTGAGGTCTAAGAGTCATGGCCGACACGTCAAGACCAATTAAGACAACATACCTAGATATTATCAAACCCTCATAGACGTGAACACAAGCATAATCGGGTTTGGGGCAGTACCAATCCGATATTGCTCGGTGAACCCCTCGGCGAATAAGGAGAAAAAATTAACGGGTTTAAAATACGAAAAAGATAAAGTAGACGCACAAATCAGACAAGAGTTCCAGTTCACGCTTCCTAAAGCCTCCAGATACGGTCTCAACATCACCAACACCATTAAGACAACCAACAACATCTATACAGATAACAAAACCAGGAACACAATGATGATTGAGCTAAAGAAGGTGGTCAATATTCATTAGAAATATATAAAGACACTGACGCATCAACCAGACAATAAATAATAATCAGACTAAAACCATAGCATACTAGTCATGATAGTATTGTTGTTGACACGGCTCAGGATAACGTCATGAGGCACAAAGTCAAAACCGTGTACATGCATAGTTGGAAATGACCCACTGACCTTTTTAGTAGAAGTAAAGAGAAAACCCCCATCTTAAAACGACAATTTACAAGCCTAAAATCACCAGCAACCGAAACGACCGCAAATTTGGTAATTATGTACACAGATCCCACGAACATTAGCTTACTAAATCGAGGGACCATGTGTCACCTAACTTGCGCCCACATCAGGTTGCCCTATACAGATGAAACAAGAAATCTCATACAACTAGCACATTCAAAATATAAGATGATACACAGTCAAGCAGCACACTTCATTATCGACAATAACCATATCTTGGCTTTCAACTCATTATTCTTGTTCGTGTTAGTATACTCTCATATACGACAAACCCTAATGTGTACCGCACAATCTCCATCCCCACCAGACAGACCCTTGAGCCCAACTAAAGACATCACGTAGACAAAATTACAAACATGGACATTAAACCAAACAACAAACATATTATTCCGTGAAAACCCAAGCTTATTCACTCATTTTTGTTAGCACAACCCTCGACAACACAGAATACGCATAAATCCATCATGTATTTCAGTCATTAAACTTACAAGACAAGATTAGATGGATTTCAAAATAAATGAGTTGCAATCAACTAAGATGATACGGTTTCCAACTCTAGATCGAGTTATGGGTCCAATATAACTAATGTGATTGCTGCTACTGTCCCGGAATGAATGCAAATCCTTCTTCCGACCTGTGATTACTAGTAGAGTTCGTTAAGAGAGAACTCAAGATCTCAGTTTCAAGTAACCTGGTTTTTCTTTTGATATAAGGATGGATGATTTTATTCATCAAGGATGCATATAAATACCCACAAGTTTTCCAACTCAAAGGTTGGAGAAGATCATAGGACTGATCTCCATTATTGCCTAATAATGGAAATTGAAGGGTTCAGGGAGATTGGAATTTCAGATGATTCATCAAGCATCCTTACCACTTAACAATTAACATGAACTCTAAAGGAGAAACCTAATGAAGAAGAATATGTCAAGATGGAGCTAATTCCAAACCAACCTACAGCAGTGTTATTGACCCGAAGTCCACCCTGTTTACTTGCGGGTTTCAATCCAGCGGGTGCTGATCGAACAGGCAGTTCGGGCTAGCGGTTTATTTTGAACAACCCTAACGAGAGGTCTCCATTTATATACATAAGAAAATTTATCAAATACCTTCACAAAAAATAATTGTGGACAATGTTTTTAATGTCAACCATGACATATTATAAAAAGAAAGCACGATGAAACGTTGACATGATTTTAATTTACCTTCCATGCAAGACATTGATAAAACCAGAAGCTTGAATTTCCTTTGAAGCAGTTACAGTGTCTGCACTCTTATCTTTAACAAAATGCTCCATAACGGAGAAGCTTAATACCTGGATATGAAAAATGACATCAGTCTATTTTATTTTACAAGTAAACCAATACTTGTAAAATGTAATGAGATTATGCAAGAGGGAACAAATTGGAAATAATAAAATAGATGATTAAATCCAACCTTTTCATCTTTTATGGTCCATCTGTAATTATTACAGAGCTCATAAAAAGAAAACAAATTTCCCTGAAATACACAGAAGTCAGTATTATGACAAGAAGATAGATAAAAAAAAGGACATTCTTTGTTATTTTATTTTAGATTCTTGCCTCTAGAAACAAAGGATATATTGGCATATCGTGACCAACGCCAAGTTGTTCACTCTGTATATTCAGCATCAGTGAAGAAGGAATCCCTACTTCTAAACTTCCGTATGCTTGATAAATAACAACATCTTCATTCCCATAAACTTCGGCAATTAAAGTCTGGCCATGAAACCAATAACTTCAATTAGGACAAAATTTGTTACATCTGAAGCAAAAGGATTGGATGGATGCAAATCTATCTTATTGGGAAAGGGATGTTCAGCATCAAGAGTTTATGTATTCAACATGCTGGTGAAGTAGAACAAATAAACTAAAAACTTCTGCCAAATATATATAAACAACTCAATTAATATTGTTAAAGCTACACAAATGTGGCTATATATTCTAGGACCTATATTAATCTTAAATTTTCCAACATGATAACTAGATCCATATGTATTTGTCAAGTGCCAGGTTTAGAATTAATTTAGAGAAGAATGTGAAACCAGGTAAGTTACATAAAACAGCTACACAAAAATAGAGGACAATCGTCAACAGGATATCTTACCGTGTTCCCGGGTGAAGCTGCATAAAGGCGTCCAGAAGATTTGTGTATTGTTGCGATTCCATTGTCTCTACTAGTGAACTCAACATATGAACCAGTAGGTGGGCCTCCTTTCAACATAAGCTAAACAAAAATTCAAAAATATAATTTATTCAAGAAACAGAAAAGAGAACAAAATACTAAATGAACAAGGTAAGAAAGACACAGGATGCATAATATAGACCATCATAATTGAAAGATAAATCACAAGAATCTTTTTATGTTCTAAATGTTGACAGTCTGTTTCAAAAGAAATACTAACATATCTTGATAAGAGCTCTAAAACATGTGGCATACCGTGTATGAAGCGCCTGGTACCAAGAAAACTTTCTGAGGGTGAATTCTTGGTATTGCATAGACTTCAACCTTTAATGGTCGACTTGTAATTCTGTGTCCAGATTGTTGTCTCGCACTGACCTGATTTTGAATTTAGAAAACAAATTTGCAAGTCGTAAAAATTCAAGATAAATAAAGTGTGATATATTGGTAGAACACGCGATACTTAACTTACATAAACAATTGTTACTCCAGGACTCCTTCCAACAATTTTAAATCTTGATGTGGTAATATATCCACTACTTGGACTTAAAAAAGAATCCCTCTCAACAAGTTCAATAATTTTGTCCTCCATATGCAATTGAATATTCATGAAAGAATACTGCATCGAAGTTTCCAAGCAGTACAGTCATTAGAGAGACAAAAAAAAAAACTTATCCGAACAAATTCATAATTGCATATGCAAACAAATCAAATCATCCAAGTGCCATATACTCAATATGGATACATGCAGATTCATAATTGTACTAAGAATTACCAACCACAAAAGTTATCAGACTTCTAAATAAATTAACAAACTCTTATAAATAAATATGCATTTGGAAGACACACACCACATGCATAGCCATGAGCTGAGGGGGGCTCATATATACTCCAAAAGGCATAAATATTAAGTAAATGTGTCATAGAGGAGTGTCCAAACACAATAATAATTTAGACTCTTTTTGTCATTTAAAAACGATTTTATTAAGAGAAAAAAAGGAAAAGCATCCCAAGACAGGAAGCCCAACCAGAATTTACAAAGATCATTACAGAAGAGAGATAGTGCTATGGCGCCATCAAGAAAAGGAAGAGTGATCAGACCAAAAATCTAGAGTAAAACTGAGGCTCTGAATTCACACCTGAGAATGGTCAAAAGTATTTCCATCATTAGTACCAGCAAACAGCTCAATAAATTGTGAGGTTTCTTCCTGAAAATAGAAACTAGCATATGATGAGCTCCAGGTTTTGAAAAGAAAAAAGTAAATTGTAAAAATGAATGTACCATAAGGCTCATTTCTTCTAGTGGTGTTGTCTTAATCCAATCTATATCTGCAACTTGGACCTGTAAGATGTTTTAACATTCATGAGAAACTTCGCAAATGTACAAAGTTTGCTGGAAAAATTAGTTACATGATATGTAAGATCAATTCAGAACTAAGAGTCATTACAGACCTTAATTCCTAATAACATTTAATCATTTTGTCTTCACCTAAGAAGTTAGAATGATATTCCTATAGAACTGATTAGGAATGTTAGTGGTATTATAATAATAATCATTGAATTAAAGACTTACTCCAACCCAAAAGCTTATGCTATTAGGTGGAATGCCCAACTAGTATATCAAGTAGTCACTAAGTCTACATTCTTTCAAGTTGAGACATTTCAACCCTTCACAATTCAACTATCAATGAATTATATCAAGTCTCTTCTATTTCAGTGAGTACAAAGTTAACTTTTACAAGGTTATAATCATACTAATCTGTATTTTAAGATGAAAGCAGGGGGTAAATATACCATGTCTCTCCAATTAGTTCGAGAAACCCATCACCTTCCACTTCTTTTCCATGATTAAACAAATAGCCAGAAGAATGCTTGTGTCTTGAAACACTTGAGGAACTTATGAGAAAAAAGGTTTTGAACATACTAACAAGAAGATAATCTTCATTGTTAGCAAGAAAATTGCAGACTGTGTAGGCTAGGCAATAACACAAACAAACCAATATGGAAAATATTGCCAAACAGTGAGGCATTACCACAGCAGCAGCAGCCAGTGGAGGATAAAACCCATGATCGTGAATTGTCACAAATGCAGTCCCTAATCCTTTAGGAGACAGCATCGGTTTTGAGCACTGTAAATCAGGCAGGGATTGAATAACTTCTATAACTTTAGAATCATTCACATTAACCTCCATGTAACAGCTCCCTCCAATAATTGGTAGATGCACCTGGAATAACAAAACTTACCATTTAGAAACAAAAATAGTGCCCTAGATGAAAGCAATTCTCGTATTATAACTATTACAGGCGGGAAAACAGAGGGAAGAAAGAGATTAAACATGAGCACAACGACAAGAAGGTCCAACAACAAATATCACAACATAATAACTCCCTTTTCTCTTGTGTTATGAATGGATGTACAAAAGATGGCATACCCTAAGTACATAACAAAAGAATAACCACAACCAAAAAATTAATAGAAGAGTATCTGTAATAGATTTTATGTCCAACCATGTGTGGCAGCCCTGTATAAGCAGGGCAAAGAGAGGACCAATAAATCATTAACACAATGCTTTTACTAAGTTGAAGCGAGGCGAAGAGAGACCAATATAAGTTTGGGCAAGTGGTAAGGAGCACCCTTGTACATAAGTGAGATATTGGGTCTGAATCTTCTTGGTACATTCAAATTAGGTTAGGGATTAGACTAGGAATTGCCGACAAAAAGCAGGTCCAAGAGAGACAACAAAAAGCTTTGTTTGCTTGCAAAAAGACAATTTCGAGTGATGCCATGGAAGATCACTACGTGAGGCTGCCTCATCTTCCTCCTCCTCCGAGCAAGCACGGGTTTCGGATGATACAATTATGAAGGCGAGTTAGTTTCTCATATCTTATTTGCACTTAAACGATCTTCTTGTCAAGATTGTAGTCTGTAACATCATTTCCTAGCTAATGTCAGCCTATTGTGATGATGTACAGTGAAGTTGCTATTTTTGACTTGTTGCTGCTACGAGGCCACATTAAATTAAACAAAACAAGTAAAGATAATTCCGATTAAATGTGTTCCTTACTCTAAGGATTATGTATATCAGCTCATATATAAAGCTTAATTCATTACATAAGTTTTCATATATTTTTATTGCCTACTAATTAGGTATTATTAAAATATCACTAAATCATGTATAAAAGAATTATATGAATACTATTATGTTTTTATTCTAGGTTATTTATTATTGTATACAAAATGATGTGTAAATTGTTAAGATGTGATCATATCTCATACAAAATCTAACGTGTGATGTCCGTTTATATGTCTAAATACTCAGCCGCATGAAAATTAAAACAGTCTGAAACATAAAAACGGGTTTTAATATATTTCCTATTTATTCTCAACTACTTCTGATCAAGAAATTACATTTATACACAAAACAAGGCTTTTGTTTCCAATATATGTCTCCTCTCACTGGCATTAATTAGTAGGGATGGGCACGGTCCGGTTAACCGGACCCAACCACAACACCTACAACCGAATCGGATGGATCGGTTCCTATTAAACACAAACCGGACACAACACCGAAACTCTTAAGAAAGTCAGTTTTTATCATATCGGTTACGGATAGTCCTTCGGTTAATGACCGAACAGGACCAAACAAATATGAACAACGAAAAAATTTGAACTAAATTAAATAATTCAAACTTCAACAATGGGCCAAAAAATTATCAGCCCAAAGAGAAGTCATGCATGTATCATGTTCACCTGCCTATGGTCCATCCATAAGCATAGTGTGGATTGCCTTGATATCTTTTGTGGAAACGCATTCTCTCCATCATTATC
>JAYMSU010001333.1:0-10692 GCA_036897765.1 Erodium chrysanthum | reverse complement strand
CAATAACAAAATAACTATCCCCAACACAAACACTACATTGAACTTCATAGAACCCTTATTTTTTTCTTCAATCAATCTGCCCACCAGTGTTCTTGCCTCCAACAGTTAGGATCACCTGAAAAGGTTGGCGAGTCGGTTATATCTTCAGAAATGTGCATCAAGAAATGTTTTCCATATCTGGTAAAAAATAATTACCATACATCAAACCAACAGACACATACATCCTAGTTAGCTACAGGAAGGGAAAGCATGCGTAAACTAGTAATCCTAAAAACATGTCCCTAAATGTTACAAAAGCAGCAATATCAGACATTACCAAAAGATTTGGTCAAAGTCCTGAAAATTCAATAACAGAAAGGTCATTGTACACTTACTCGTGAATCTCTTCAAAAGTCTTCTGCTTCATACGAGCTGCAAACTCTTTCCAGTCAAATTCCCCAACCCCAAACCTGGAATACAACCGAAAACAGGTAATCATAGCACAATTGAAAAAAAGAAAATTAAAATGTAAACGATTCTGCATACTGTAGCACCAAATAAATTGGTTAAATGGGGAGATAGAGAAGCACAAACAGGGAAACAAATAAAGCAACAAAAAAATGAAAATCTAAGAGCAAACCTCATCAAAATCTGTACAAAAGCAGCCCTCTGATTTTGATTGAAACCAAGTACTCGGAATGATCTCCCTTCACCTTCCATCAAAGGAAGGGGCTCCATGCTATCCACTGCAAGAAGATTTTCACAAAAGAGCTAATATGAGCAAAATGCTATCATCACTTCTTGTCATTAGCATAAGAAAACACTGAAAGGTAGATGAAAATTACCACGAGATTTCTTTTTTTGAGGCCTTTTGCCAGATAGAGCACCTGTGCCGGATGAATTTGTCTCACCGTCGGTCAAAACTGCTTCATAGTTATCATCCTCACCATCAGAACTAACATCTTCCAGACCAGCAAGATCATCTTCTTCAACAGATACCATCTGTAAAAGATTCAAGAACTCAGGATAAGCATACTTCTAGAATATCTTAACATGGGTACAAGAATACATAATAGAGTATAACGATAAGTACACAAAAAAGATGAGAACATTCTGAACAATGGTATTTTGGTGGTGGTAGACATAGTAATAGTAAAATTTAAGAAAATAGGAAGTATGGAAACTAAATCTAGCCACTATGATGAAGGTAGTGTTTTTATTACTTAAGAACCATATTGCAATACCTGTTTACGGCTTCGCTTTCCTTTTCCCAAGGCATTGAACTCTTCCACCTTGTGTTCCTCAAATCTGTCTTTTAACAACTCTTCCCAGTAACTCGATCTATCTGGATTGCTATTTATGGAAGCTTTCTCCATGGCTATCCTTTGGGCTTCTCGTTCACGCTCTGCCACAGCCTCGGCTTCATCAATATATTCAAAATTTGCCACCTATACAATACAGCAAGCATTTTATAATCATTAGAAGATAGTACAGTGAAATAACAAGACGAAGAAAACATCAGAATAAAATTCAACAAAGAACTCTATAAGAGTCTGGCAAGCGCATAGTTCTCCAAAAATGACACTCTTGCAATTTGTTTTGGTTTAAATTGCAAATCTTTTAGTGAACCTATAATATGAATGAATGATCTGATTCATGAATCAGTGAACCACTCTGATTCTAGGTTTACCATGACAATCATAAATCACACTCCAGAAATACAATCAAGCAATCATAAAACTCATGAAAGCAGTTTGCAGAAAATGTACTTGCATTAAGTACCTTAAAAAATTCTCTCCGAGCAAAATCAAAAAAAAAAGTACCTTAAAAGCTTTCAAAAATCCATCTTCCTCCTCATCCTCGGATGCCGCATCCTCATCTCCAACTTGATCACGGTCAAGTAATCTAGAAGAGGAACATACTATATTCAGGCTATCAAGCAAGAACATTTAATACATAAGGACCGAGAAAACCACAGAAACTAAACTTGCCTGTCTATTGCGGCATCATCATAATGAATCTGGCGGGATTTTACAGCTTCATCATCCTCCTCGGCAAACAGCTCCTTTGATCCATATCTGATAATGTCATCCAACTCTTCCTACAATAAATAAATATTCAAATTCACATCAAGCTTCAACATTATTAGTTGAATAATGGTTCTGCCTTGTATACTCCGATACAACTTGGATTGAATTTTGAGTTGCAATCTAATGAGCATGAATTGCAGCATGCATACAAATCATAGACAAAGCACAGTCATCATCAAGGAAACCAAGCAATGGATATAAATATTATGCAACTCAGACTGAGAACAGCAGTGCTAAATGAGAGATGAAAAGAAACAGTACTCTATGGGTAGAAGTCTAAGTTATCTTTGGCCCATAGGAAGTTTGGAAGAAGTGCAGTTTGAGTTTAACTATAAAAGAACGGCAGTTTAGAAAATTATTAAAACCCCGCCACTGCAAATATTTAATATTTTTAAAAAGTGAATTTTGAAATGTCGGACTTGAACCCTGGCTACCAGGCTCAGCCAAACATATAGTAAATACCAGTGTAGGTGAGGATGCGAATATATTTCGTAATTCAGTTAATGGTCGATTACAAGAATTAGTTAATTCCTTAAAATAATGGTGAATGGAAAATACCCAACAATGATAACTCCAAATAAAATAAAAAAGTTGTGCTGTTGTGACATAAGACGGTAAATGAATTCTGCAAATAAAAGAAAGCAAACAGCGAAATGAAGTAGAATAGTCAAATTAATAAGCTAAATTAGGTCTTTAATTAAATGCACAAAATTATTAGTAACACACTATAAGAGAGAGCAAATTTAACATTGCATGACATGACATGACATAACAGTACAGTACAGTACAATAATGACACACATTTAGATGGACAGGAAAAAGGGTCCAATAAATAAAGGGACATGCCACAAACAAGTTCATAGACAATAATATCTAGGGGAACTATCAAAACGTGCACTTTTGTTTTGGTCACGTGCGAAAAAACTATCGTGTGAAGAAAAAACGACCTGTACGTTACCCTTATGAATTGGTCATGTTCAAAACTTGAACATGCCGTTTAAATGGATGGAAAATGCCAGAGTATTCTGTTAAAACTGATAGAGTTGGACAGAATGTTCTTATTTTTTTATAAATGATACATTTGCCCTTGAATAATAAATAAAATAATTATAAAATAGATAAATTTAAACTTAAATAAAGTTTAAAAACCGAGGACAATGATGTCAGCATGACATCAATGTCCCAACAATGACGTCGATGAGTAGAAACTTTTCAGTGAGTTCAGGGAGCATCCACAACCACTAAGCCATCTCCAACTCTCCTTCACTGTTGTACTGTGGGTGAGAGAGGAAATGTGGACGAAGAAAGTACTCGGGCTCCCTCCGTTGCAGATCTGGAGCTCGACTGAGATTTGGGTTTCGCTGGAGTCTACATATTCGATGCTGCCTCCAGATCTTCGACACAAACTCCTGCTGTCTTCAACCTCCCCGACGGACATCCCATATTTGTAGCCCGAAGCATACCTAGGTTCTCTATGAGTCTTTGTTTTGAATCGAGCGGAGAAGACGTCCTCAACCTCGTCAAGACTGGCTTCAGGATGAAGAAGCTCTACCAATAGCTCTCGACCTCCTTCTCTGGTTACAAGCATGACGAGCGGCAACCTCCGACCATAAGCACGACAACCTCTGACCACAAGCACGAGATACGAATCTGGATATCGAGTGAGATGGTGACATCATCTTGACGTCATCATCTCATCAAATTTTATTTTTTATATTCATTAACTGATTTTTTGTATTTTGATTTTACTTATTTGTTTTTAAAATTAATTAATTAAATTTGAATAATGTAGAGGTAAAATAGCAAAATTCTGGTTTCAGACATGACCAATCCATAAGGGTAACATAGAGGTTGTTTTTATTTCACAGGGTAGTTTTTCGCTCGTAACTAAAACAAAAGGACACGTTTTGGTAATTCCCCCTAACATCTAACTATGCCATTCCCCTGCATAATTAGACTTTTTTTACCAACATGTATAAGGCTAACAAAATGTAATTTATAACTCAAATGTGCACCTGGTTTATGTTTTGGGCCTTTAGCCTCCCTACAACTAAATGCTCTAAAACCATTTTCTTTTTGGTCATCTGCATCATCCTTTCTTCAATGGTTCCTCGTGTCACCAGCCTGTAAATCATCACCTGCAACACAAAAATGATAAGCTCCAAATTAAGGGAATCAATAAGGACAAACATAAACTGCCTGGGCACTGCAGATGCATAAAATCTAACCTTGTTGGTTTGGCCAAGTCTATGAGCTCTGGCCATTGCTTGTAGATCTGCATGGGGATTCCAGTCACTACAGAAGGTAAAAAGGTTATCAGCAAAATCCAAAAAAAGTTTGAACATGGCAGAATAGTGAATAGCATTTATACGAAGGTTTAAGTTTCAGATTCACATTACAAAGGTACAAAATAACACCCTTGAGAGTTAAATTGTTAGCGTAGGTGAAAGTCCTGATAAATTTCCATAGTAAATTTACCAAAAACGGATAGAGCCCCTGAAGAGAAATCCAAGTACCGAAAATTGGATACAAGATGAACATCAATTGTCCTGTCATAGAGCATATGGGAGGAATATAATAATATAATTGTTGGGGAAAAGTAAATTATAAGGGGGTTATTGCTCTTGGGTTTTTGGTCATTTGGTGCACATGTATTTGATTAATACTGCACAGCTTCACTATCCTATGCAACTCATTTGTTTAAATGGATTGATTGTGATATTAATAACATGGAATTTCATCTTTCCTAGATGCATAATGCAACAACCATTAATAAAATTCCACCTGTCATATATAATAACTGTGTCAGCAGTTGCCAGGTTTATTCCCAAGCCTCCAGCTCTTGTAGAGAGCAGAAAACAAAATCTGGAAGAATTTTTGGCATTAAATCTATCTATTCGTATTTGCCTTTCTGCACCACCAACCTTGCCATCTATCCGTTCATACTGCCATGCCTGAAAATCAATAAATTGACTAGTTAAACTACCTGTAAACATCAGAAGTCCATCAACTTATCATCCTAGAAAAAAAAATGCATAGAAGAATATAGACATAACATGCCTTATAGGAACAATAATCTTCTAGCAAGTCAAGCATGTGCTGAAATTGAGTATAGATGAGAACTCTATGTCCTTGCTCTTTGAGTTTTACCATCAATTTGTCTAAAAGTTGCATTTTTCCAGAAGACTCCACAAGCTGTCTGTCAAAACCATAAAAGAGAAGAAAAGTGAGAACAAATTGCAGCTTTCTAAAGCAACATGAAACTTGCAGAACAAATTAACCACCCAGAAAATAGCCCTCCAGAAAGACAAAATGACTGGAAATATCACAGTTATACTTACTTGTAGGCTTCCTTTGCATCTTCAATGTCTGGTTCAACTCCTTCTAACATATAAGCATGACAACAAAGCTTGCGCAATTCCATAACCACGTTGATAAGGGAAATCTGACACAACAAATATTCAACCAAGATTGTGAGTCAGATGCAGTAATGTATTATCTTTTCACCAAAACATGCAAGTTCACCTGAGCACCACCACGTCGAGTTAGTAACTGATAGTTCCGAGTCAGGATAGCCTTGTAGTATTCTTTCTGCTTGCTACTTAAATCAACACGTAAAATGAGTTCCTTTTTAGGAGGCATCTCCTTCAGGACATCTTTCTTTACCCCTGCAGTTGCATCCAAAATTCAACTCACAATTATATCAATGTGAAAATGATAAAAACAATGGGAACGATATTTACATAGGCAGTGTCCTGTTTCGCTACAAAAGAACACAAAGTAAGCAAGCCCTTTAATTCAGTTAGCATCTTCAGCACTGAAGTTGTGAACATTCCCTTATTTTAATAAAGCCAATAGTAAAAACAAAATGATCATTTTGTATTAAATGTGTATAAGGCAAGCAAACAACAAATATTATTTTATCACATTAAGATTGAGATACGTACTTCTTAGGAGATGTGGGGCCAACATTTTATGAAGCCTTAAAATCTGCTCCTCTTGATTGATATCCTTGAACTCTTCCTGGAACTCTTCTAAGCTCCCAAACTGCAAGTACTTAAACATCAGGTCCGAGAAAATGTTCTACAACTTTCCTGCAACCTATCTACATATAAGTATAGCAAGAACTGAACTATCCTCCATAAAGTTTCCTTGTCTTTTCTTTTGTTAGTCTTCCATAAATCAGACAGGATATTTACCTTTCCGGCATCAAGGAAATGCATGAGCATGAAAAGTTCATCCAGATTATTCTGAAAACAAATCAATGAATTCCCATAAGATAGTTTTAATAAATAAATATAAAAGGCAACAGAGAATCATCATTATCCAAGACAAATGCATAGGTCCAAGTACAACTACAATCAACATTACCATTTACAATCAAAATCAAATTATGCCTACGGTCAACTTAGAGACATCCATGAAATTACCAGCCACAAAACCTCATTGCATCATGAAAAACAGAATCCATCCACCTCCATTATGTAGTTTTTCAAAATAATCAAAAAGATAAGGTAACAAAAATACTGTGAAGTTATGAAGTAAGGAGGATGCATGCATAATAAAGCATTTATATATGTCATTCAGATGGTCAATGACTTGAAATATGCAAGCAAAGCTAATAAAATAAACCTGGAGAGGAGTTCCCGTCAAAAGCACCCGGTGTCTGCTGGAATATTGCTTCAACATTATAAACAATTTTGAATCCTTATTTTTGAGACGATGACCTTCATCAACAATCTACATGGAGATATCAGCATTAAGCAGCAATCATAAAATGAGCAATAGCAATTTACTCACAAGTTATAAAACTTTACCATGCACTCCCACTTTATTGGTTTCAGTGACATTGAGTCTAAGTTAATCATCTCATATGATGTTAGAAGTACATCAAATTTAATCCTGTCTTGTTTGCTTTCACCGACAGTTTGACCAGATTTCTTTTTCTTTATCTTCTTATGCTTTTTTGGAAAATAAAATTCATAGTCCCTTATAACAGCACGAGCTTGAGAAGAGCCAACATACATAACCTGCAGCAAATGAACTTTCTTTCAGGATAAATTCTCTGCAAGAATGACATAATAATTACATGTTTACATGATTCCATGTACATACAACATTCAATTGAGGTGCCCAAGTAGCAAATTCGCGTTCCCAGTTGCGTAATGTTGAAAGTGGAGCTACAACTAAATGTGGAGAGATGTTCTCTTTAAAAAGAGATGCTAGAAAAGCAATGCTTTGGATGGTTTTGCCTGCAACCAAATGAAACCAAAAGCCAATGCAGCTTATAACCATCATAATGCAAACAACTCCTTCAGAAAATGAAGAAAGAGGGTATATAGCATACCAAGACCCATCTCATCCGCAAGTATCACGTGCGTTTCTTTGGAATATGAGAAACGTAGGAAATTCAAACCTTCGAGCTGATATGGATGTAGTGAACCTTCATTTACACCATAATACACTCAAATTTATAAGGTCAATAAATATTCATCAAACATATAATAGCAAGCCAGGCTACAGCAGGAATGCAATGTACCTCCAGACAGAAATTCAGGACTCTGTTCATACTGTTGGAATTCTTTTTGTTTCATCTTAGATTCAGAAGCATCTTGGAGACTATTCTTTTGCTTACTAGAACCCAGTTTGCGAGATCTAGACTGAATCTTTCTAAATTTTTCTATTTCAGGCTGGAAAGTAGAAATGTCAGATTCGAATTCCCAATAACACTCATCATACGGAAGTTCCTTCCACTTTACAAGATATTCCTTCTCCTCCTCATCATCATCATTTCCCCTGCAGCACTGAACAATCAATTGCCTTTCCAACAGTCAACTTATTCCCAACTAAATAATCTTTGGGTTGGGTACTTCACAACCTCCAGAACAAACCGAATAACAAATCAAAAAATATCTATCATAAATTCACTCAGAACCCTATCAGGAACAACCAAGTGGCTACTTATCCAAAAATGGAAACATCTATATTAATGGTAAGAAGGTGACTAGGTTGAAACACATCGTTTGTGCAGAATGGTTTAGCAGGTTAAAAAAGATATTTATCTTTTATCGTCAATGTGAACTGTGAAGTTACTATAAGAGAATATGCATCCAAGTGGCATATGATATGAAAAGCACACATCGAATAAAAATAAAGCCTCAACTATAATGACCTAAGGCATTGGATTATATATCAGACTGAGTCAGTCGTGATGTGCATCAAACACACCTTGATGCAATGCACAGCTTATATGTTGCTCAGAAAGAGAGGGAAAATATTATTGAAAGAAGGGTGAGATCCTGAAGTGGGCTCAACACACACTCAACCGCCAAAGCGGCAAGAACCAAATGAGAACTGAATGAATGAAGCTAAGTAGCAAATGATACAAATGAAAGGTGAAAAAAGCCTGGAACAATGCACAGCTTATAGAGGAGCTCGTTCTTAAGTTGACAAGATCACAAACTGGAGCAGGGGGAAGGCAAGCTCAAGCCTGGTAAAAAAGCTCAATAACAAGCTTGGGGCATAGGAGAAGGCACAGTTGCAATAGTTCGGTACATTTCATGACATTTGACTATCATATTTGACAAACCTACTCCTCAAACACCTTGTGCAGTTTTATGTTTTTAATTATCCCCATTTCTCAGACAGAATTGCAGCAAACATTTTGGCCTTCATGATAATTCAGTCCCATATTTGAGGACTGACTATGAACTAGCACAACGAATTTAAAATAAAGGAACCACTGACATCACTTTCAAGTTTGAGTTCCAAGACTGATAAAAAGTGGAGCCTTTAAGTTCTACAACGATAAAATATGTTAAGATGGTTTAACCTGCATGCGAGAATTCGATCAACAGTAGTCCACTCAGGTCGAATAGCAACAAACTCATCCTCGGCTTTATTGATTGACGCCATTTGACGGTGGAAATTGTTTACTTTAGTCCTCAGACGAGGATTAGACTTAAAAGCTTTTAGGAACTCTTTCTCTGGTACCCTGAGGAGAAAAAAAGAGATAGCAGATGTATGATCACGTAAAATGCACATAATGGAGAAAAGTACAGATAGAAATCTGTGGAGTAATCAAACAATAAAGTGAGCACTGAGACATGCAATAACGCAATCCAGCAAAATGTTATAGCATGGGAGCATAAAGGCCACCACAAACAATAAGGCAGGTTTTGGAATGTTGAAAACTTAATAATGTAGACATTACAGAACAAACAAAGTCTATGTTATATGTGGATATAGCTAACTATTACCAGATACAATGCAGATAAGATAATCCCTTCCATTTCACAAGATATTGTTTTACAAATATTTGCTTTGACCCCAATTTAGAGGCATCACTATCTTCAGCTACAGTAGGGCGCATTTCACAATCCAGTATCTTGTCAATGTCATTTAAGGGGCTTACCTGCAAGGACAATCATTCTTATACTCAGCTGTTTTCAATTTTTGAAGCATAAGGCAAGTATTGGTCCAAGTTAAGTAATAAAAGCTCCAAATTTATTAAGGAACCATACACATTCAGGACACCTCCAATGGTCAGGAAGAGGGGATTTCAGTGGTGGAAGTAAGCACTTTGGATGGTAAGAATAAGTGCAAGTTTCACATGACAGGAGATTGCTGCTTTCTCCACAGGCTTGACATGAACCATCCTTCTATTTATGGAAAACAACAAAAGGTTAAGAAAATTAGATGAAATGACAGTTCTAAAAATTTATCAAAATAAGAGCATGTTGTACAACATTCCAAAGCCAACAAATACTGCAACTTTACAAAGAATTTTTCATTATACTACAGAGATCCTTACAACTTCCTACCATACATATTCTCTTGTAACATCATACAAAAATGTGGAAGTTAATTTTACCAATCATCATTACATTCATATTACTAAAAAGCCTTCAGATAAATCTACTCAAACTTCTCTTTTGTTATTTTAATATTCCAATTCAAAACCGCACCACTAAAAACTTTATTGACATCACTCTTTCATGCAAGACATCTGGTAAATGTAATTGTGTTTGCCCAGTGATGATCTTAGAAAGTCCAATACTCATTATTCATAGAAAGAAAGAGTATCCCATAGCATTTAACAAATAATGTATAGATAACGTACATGCAAGTGTACATAGACAAACAAATTGGACAAGGATTAAATGGGAAACCTCTCGTGTTCTTTTGGAAACAATTAAACAAGAAACCCTTCATGTCCTTTTATCGTGTGAAAGTACTTTTCTAAAAAGATTTGAGGATAAATTCTTCCTTTTCATTTGAAACCAAATTTAGATGAGCCAGGAAAAATAACCAGTCATGCAATGCATTTATCTTATTTAGGAGTTAACTAACCATAAATCAAAGAGAAACAAGTCATGTGTCATTAAATGAGAGAAAAAACATGAAATTCCAGGTTCGGATTCTTATTCTTTGAAGCTATTCAGCACCATTTTCACGGTAACAAACAATCGGATTGTATAGACAGTAGTAAAAAGAAATGAATAAGATTGGGAAAGGGAAAGGAAACAAACCATGTCTTCTCTCACTATCTTTTCGAACTTCTCCTGAGTTGCCCCGATTTTTTTGGGATCAATGTCTCCCTCGTCATCTGATTCATCTATAT
>JAYMSU010001332.1:0-10693 GCA_036897765.1 Erodium chrysanthum | reverse complement strand
TACACTGCCGTACCGCGAGGTGAATGTACCTAATTTATTAGGTATACTTTCCTCGTGTCAAGTTTTTGGCGCCGTTGGATTTTTAAGAATGTTAATACATACTTGATTGGGAGAGATGGACAAATATAAACTAAGCATTTTAGATGAATCTGAACATCTTATAAATTTAAATCAGGCACTAACTATCCAACATGTTTAGGGTTGGAAAGTGTTGAGATAAAGACTTGGTTGGTGGTGGTCCATTTTTGCAGTTTCTGAATTGGTTATCTAATATTTGTGCATCTCATATGGCCATAAGATTAAGAAGGACCACTCGAAGATGACATTTCTTTGCACGGGGGGGATGCAGTTCACAGTTGATGAATAAAATTACAACCAATACCATAAAGCAGCATATGCATCACATTAAACTAGCTGGCCTCTGCCTCTGCCTCTGCCTCTGCATACCACCTTTTTTAAAGCACATGTCTCAACTCTTACTTTTACCTATTATTCTTTTCAATTTTCATCACCTGCTTGCTTTTTAGTCTTTATTCTTATATTGGAAAATAAATAAACATAATTTACTTATGTTGACATTTTTCATGGGGACATATACTATTATGATCTTTGTTTGGTTGAATCAAATTTAAGAGTAATGTTTTAAGTCTGGTTTTGTCCTTCTCCTCTCTAGAACACTTTGTCCTGGTCATACTCATACATATGGAAGGAATGTAACACACGCATTAATCAATGTCATTAGGAAAATGTGTGATTTTGAAGACTTGGTTGAATCTTGAATGTACACGCTTCTCATTTCTGGGGCAACACGAATATGGTACAAGTTGAGTGTCTGAACTACTTGAAAATTAACTCATAAATACTATGTGTCTTTCTAGTACACGAGCATTCCATGTATCAAGTACATTTGCTACTTTCTATCGTCGGTGATCCCAATTCGTATTGTATTTAGGGGCCAGAAGAGGACCACTTGTTCTTTATCAACATGGCTATGGCTATGGAGGAGTGTATAATAACCAAAGAGCACGCCTATGGCTACGTGTTGTGATATATGACAAAGGCATGCACATGATCCCAACTGATCAATGTCCATCATCACATCTTTCAAATCCAACTATTCTCATAGAGTCTGGGCATTGCCATATTATACATATACATCTTTTTTTTGTTTGATCAGCGAGAAAACAAGAAATTATAGACTCTAAAAATGTAGGCTCTTTTTTTTGAATAAAAATAAGCTAATCATACATCGAAGGTGTGACAAAATAGTCGGGCTCTCCTAGCCCTGATTGAGAATGCCCGCTTCTTTTTGCATGAACGACATGCCTCCTCATCTGCTAGAATCTGGATACGTTTAAGGAATGAAGGAAGTTGTCAACCTCTATAGACTCTCCATATGGAGGTCTAAAGACATCACATCATTTTCAAGCCCAAGGCCCGTAATTGTTTAAATGAAGGTGGGCTCGGGCCTGTTGTGTTTTCTTTTGAATAGGTACGAGTAGTTATTGCCGCCACCCTAAGATCCCACGGTTGGGTCTTATTTTATCCAATCAACTGCACATTTATGGTTAAAAACGCCAAGTCGTTTCCAAGTAGACATACGAAACGCTGTCGTTCGGCATGAACGAGCGTTCTCATTGGCCAGTGAAGTCCACCAGAGACAACCGTATTTTATTAGGAAAGTAAAACCAGCTGATTTCGTTTTCGTTTTCGTAGATTCAGAATCAGTCGGACCAAACTCCGGTAGAAACCTCGTCGGACTCGTACGTAAGTCTCAACAATTCTGTGTTCATCACAAGGTTTTGCTCTCTCTGCGCTTCAATTCACTCAACTGATTCTGTTATTTACTGTTTTCAATTTCCGTTCTCTCTGTTCAGCTGTTTTGTTAATTATGGATTTTGAAGGTCTCGGATTTGAATTGATTGAAGCTGAAGATAGGGTTTTGTTGAGATTTGTTTTAGTTCTTGCTGGTTCTTCATAATCTGGGAATTTTCATCTCTAGATTGCTTAATTATACAGTTAAGTGTACCTGTTGTAGAGGATTTGATGATATGTTTCATGGATTTGAAGAAAATTAAGTTATGTGTATGTGTGTTTAGAGAGATCTTATCCCTAACATCAGTCTTTGTATGCCACAATCTGATTTAGTTGACCAGTAGCATAACATTGGATTTGGACCACTTGTAGCTTTGTGTTTACTTCTTACAAATATAAGCATAGTTAAGAGCAATAATTATACTTTTCTAAAAATTACATCTCCTTAACAAATAGCCTTTTGTCTTAGAGTGTGTATAAGAAAGTCTTATCTATTCTTAAACTTTGTCCACCGCTTGATATAATTATGTGTTCTTGAATATCTTAACACCCTTAGAAACAGCTCTAATTTTATTTATTCCATCCTTCTTTAGCATGCTGTATATGAATACTCGGATATTTTCGATCCGAGTTGATTTGCTCTACTTATAAGTTATATAACTTGAAGAACCTTTCATATCTATTTCGGTTTGTGGATGTTTACTTCAAAGAGCCATGCCAAACCTAGCTGAGTTGCTCTACATATTTGGCATATTACAAGATTGACCCTATAGATGTTATATTCTTGCTTATATGATGTTAGGCTTAATTTGTTTTTTCTTCCACTTTTGATCGAGATCTTCCCGTACCCTTTTAATCTGCAAGACTTAATCTGATTCCCCCATTCTTTTTACCTTAGGGCAAATTGCAGGTTTTTCTCGTAATCTTCTATAATGGTAGAAGATGCCATTGAACAAGTGGAGCCCGACAAGACAATTAATAAGAAACGACCTTTGGATGATAACACAGATGCAGTTTCAGTTGCAGAGGAACAAGTTCAAGATGCTTCTGCAGAAGTTGATACAAATCCACAATCAGTAGTGAGTTTAGTACACACAGACGGACCTGAAATAGAAACTAGGCCGCTAAAGAGGGCCAATATAGGAATCAGTAGTCCATCTCATAAGTTGCCAGAGGAAGGTAGTGACATCAAGGATAAAGTTACTGACACGGGTATTTCTGAAGTTAGTTCTTTATCTGACAACAATGTAGAGGGCGAGCTTGATGTGGTTTTGCATTCTAGTCCATTGAGAGCACCTATTGCTCAGTTTAGAAAAAAGCTTCTTGTCTTAGATATAAACGGGCTCCTCCTCCATGGGATCATAAAGCTGACACGATAATTGCAAGACGGGCAAGTGAGAACTGGTTTTCATTTATCTAATTCACTCAATTAAGTTCACTTAATTATTTCTAGTGATGAATTCTAAATCCGTTGTTTCGCCTCTTCTTTCAGTTTTCAAGAGACCTTTCTGTCTTGATTTTATGAAGTTCTGCTTTGAGAGATTTGGTGTCGGCATTTGGTCATCGAGAACCAAGTATTCTTCAACTCAATTCTTCTTCTTCTTCTTTAGGCTTTTGAAGTTCAGATCATAATATTTTTGTATTTTGTGCAGGATAAATGTGGAAAGAGTGATTGATTATTTATTTGAAGATATGAAACACAAATTGCTTTTTTGTTGGGTAAGTACTTGTTATAATACTTAGTTTACTTGTGCTTCTTCTAATTGCCACCAAAATGCTGAAGCATGCATGAGTTGTACTATGGCCTCTGTTTTATTAATTCATATTTTATGTTTTAAATTTACAGGACTCGTCCCACTGTACTCCTTCAGAGTTCTATACTCTTGAAAACAATCACAAGACCTTGGTGTTTAAGGAACTGAAGAAAATTTGGGACAAGCATGACCCCGATCTTCCATTTGAGAAAGGCTACTATAACGAAACAAACACGCTATTGTTGGATGATTCCCCTTACAAATCATTGCTTAATCCAGTAATTTATATACCTTATGGATCTCTTACACTAATTCTTGTTTGATATTTTATGTTCCGCCTCTAATTTTTTGTTTTTGTTTACTCTCATGTCCAGCCACATACAGCAATCTTCCCGTATTCATACAAATACGTGAACATGTATAATGACAACTCATTAGGTAATTTGTTTTTTTGTCTTTTTTATAAGCCATTTTTGTACCAAGATTTGGACTCGCTTATGTAGAAGCGAGGAGCACCAAATTTATGGGTCTTATCCATAAGACTGCTTACACCGAGGTTCGAACTCTAGTCCTCCATTGTGCTGGAGGGAGCCCTTAACCACTGGGCCAACTTGAGTTTGTAGGTAATTTGGTTTTTGACCCTTTTCCCCTTACATTTAATCCAGCTGTAATTATCCATGGCAGGTACTGGGGGTGATCTTCGGGTTTATTTAGAAGGTTTAGCAGAGGCTGAAGATGTACCCAATTATGTAGCGCAACATCCATTTGGTCAAAGTACCATTACCGAGAGTGATCCTTCATGGGATTTCTATGTCAAGGCTGTTGGTTCCGCACCTCACCTCTCTCCCCCAGAATAATGTGTATTTTTCTGCTTGCACTCGGGCTATTTTTTTTTTCACGGTGAACATAAATGAAAAAGAGGTGTAGGAATAGCCTATTGATTAGAGAAAGAGAGTAGAGGTTCTTGTAACGATTAGTGGTTTGACTTATTCTTGTTGGGAAATTTTGATTAGTATGATTCTTAGTTGGACAATAAGGTGAGAAGCTAGTTACTTGCCAGATGATGACATGAAGGCGCATTGGATTTACAGCTCAGTCTAAAGCTTCACTAGCTGTAAGTAAGCTTTTCGTTGAACTGTATACTGCAATCTAATTAGAGGACTTAGCTGATAGAGTGATTAACAGAACTTGTTATGTCTTGTTTGATTTTTGTACTCGTCTTTTAGAATTGTTGTAACAAAATTAGAATATACATTTGCTGAGAAAAGATGTTTCCATGTATGATTAGTTGATATTCGCTGTGAGACCGAGCTTTGTTTGTTGCTGTTGTGGTACATTGTTGTCATTTTTTGTGTTCCAACAAAGCAAGATGACCAAATTGTGAAAATTAGGAGATGAGCTCATGTAGAAATAGATAACATTTCTGAGATGTGCTCTGCTATTGTGCATTGGGCCAAGTGGGCTCTGCTATTTGCATTGGGCTTGTTTTGGGTTTGGATTTGTCTTGAGAAGTATCTTAAGACCGACCCTCCAACTTGAGTTTTTGAATTGCATACATCTTCGTAGTTCCTTGGAAATCCCATATATTTTTGGATTTTGTTTAATCTGAGACTAGTTAAGGTTTACTCTAACGAGATACATTTTTTTATTCTCTTTACAATATCGAATTCCAAATTTTGCTGAGAAGAATTCAAACTCTTGTCATTAGCTCAATTCCAATATATAAGTTTTGACAAAACCCACAACTCCTAGATCGTCATTTGTCCGGGTTTTTTTGGTTGACGATAAGTGTTCTATCGATAAGATTTGGTATTGCTATCGAAACCCAACTCGCCGAGACCAGATCCAATGACAAAAATTGTAAGTTGAACCGATATTTTGTAAGCAAAATGTCCCAAAAACTCTTGAGGAACAGTAGTTGCATCCGACAAAGAGGAATTGGCATGTGCCGACCAGTTAGCTCGGATCCGAAAGGACATGACAACAATGTTAATGTTATCACCCAACTAGAAATCGGTAGATTGTACAAAGCTTCTGACATGTTTAGCTCACACAAAGACTTTTTGGCATGCCATTGCCATACCATGATGTCTTATTGTCACTTCTTCTTCCTCACAATCATTATATATTTCTTCATCGTCCACAAGCTTGGTATTGAGTTTTGACCCTAAACCCATTATTGTACCCCCTCCGTTCCCATTGAAAAGCCAAGGCCATCGCATACAAATTACAATACATGTCATATAGTACACAAAGAGACAACATAATAGCAATCATATGTAAGATTGCATGTATATATCCTAGCCATCCTCGAAAGCACCTTGCAACTGCCCCACTGCTTTGATTCTATAAACTGATAAGCCATTCAGATTCAGACATCATAACCACAGGGACCATGTAGAATCATAATTATCATGTTTTGGCCCCACCTTAACGGATCGAATCAAAGATTTCCCAAACCCTAATTAATTGCACTGCATTCACTTCACTTCATTTCCCCACATTCAATTCATAGATTCAGTAGCCTTTCACTTGAAGAAGATGTTTGCATACCTCCCTAGATTGAAATACATTGTTGATCTATCAAATGCATGTTGGAGATTTTTTTTTTGATCAACGAGAAAACAGTTCCGAAACAGATGTATCCACTGTGAATCGAACCCCTGACCTCAAGAAGATGAGAGAGCTCCTTGATCACCCAGCCAACCTTAATGGGTGCATGTTTGAGACATTATCACGGCTGAATATCTCACACACATTCGTTCTTTTATTACTATTATTATCAAAATCACTATCAGTACTAAAATTCTATGATAGATGTATTGATTTTCACTGATAAAGTCGAATCGATTTTAACACTTATGGATCCCAAAATTATAGTTGCAACAAAGACATGCAACTTTCTAGCACCAAAGGGTTAAGAGAATGCGTGACGCTAGGTTTTAAACTTTAGAGCAATTATGAGTGGTGCATCTATAGTTCACCAACCATGGGCATGAGGAGGACCACATTTTCCAAGTCCACTCCCAACAAGTGACCATGTTGATGTTGTGAATTCCTCAAAAGGGGGTGCACAAAATCAGATCAAAAAGATGAAATGAAACTTTTGGGAGATGGTTTTCTTAAACTCAAAGCCTAGCTAGCTATATAGCTCATCCTCATGTGGGAAAGAAGGGATAAGGTGGAATCTTGACTTACTTACCACACTCCACATTCAATAAAAGCCACACTATATGTATTATATGTTTTCTATTCCTTGTTTAATGGTCACACAATCATGCAAAGAAGGTCTCTTGGATGTAAACATCAACCTAACTTTGGATATCAATTTCTTGGATCTCTCACCATCTATAATATAGTCTATACATCTCTGTATGCGCCAAATATTTATTAGTCAAATGAGTTTCTATATATGTATATAGTAAACTTTGGCACAAATTTTAGGCATAGCCTAATCTATTTACCATTGTGATATACAATTCACATTGAGAGAGATGGTGATAGAGAACACAAAATATATAGATCTGTATTTGGGTTTGCCATACGCACCACCAGATGCATACATATACAATACAGTATCTTGAGACGAATATTTTCGATAATGTTTTCGACAGTAATCTCAAGAAACGAGTGAGTGATCAAGGTCAGAAGTGGAAAAATAAAAAATAAATTAAGAGTAGTCGGAGTAGTTCGTCAAATATAAACATACTTTTCAACTAACCAAAAAACTGGATACATTTCCAATTAAGACATAATTATTCAATTGGTGTTTTAAATTTTATTTCGTAATGAGTTTTGAGGAACTAGAAACCCTTGTATTTCATCGCATGTTCGATATATTAAATATATTTTTAAACATTTTGGTCCGAGTTTAGAAGACTATGATTTTCTATATACCCAGTGTTCAGATAGAATTGGGAAACATTTCTAAAAGTCGAGTCGTGACATGAAATCGGGAATACAAAACCCATCCTAAACTAAGTCCCCATATCCTTAGTGGTGGGTGAGAAATGCTGAGGAAGAGGTGACAATCATGGTGGGAAGTGGGATATTTGGGTAATCAAAGGCTTTGATTGGAACCTCATATAGAGAGAGTTGGTCCCTTCCATTGCCTGATGAAGCTAAAGCACCCCTCATGTGACTCTGACCCTTCACTTTATTACCCTTGCAAGCAAACCACTTGTCATTAAAACACCACACCAATTCAATTCACATTTTGGCCAACCCTTTGGACCTAATTAAACAGCCTCCCACATGATCCTAACTACATTATTGCTGACAACATGGACTCATACCTAATATTATTGTATCCACTCAATATTTGCTTACACAAAACAAACATATTTACACTATTTCTTTTGTGTTCGAAAAAAAATATATATACCGTATTCATTTGTATATCATATTGTTTGAAGTGAAATCAAAACTTACACGTCTTAAAAAAATACAGGTGTATTTGTGTACCCAACCCTAATATATACGTGACAATATTAATACAAGTCACACCACAACATCAATGTTTCAAACGCTTAATCATTAACTACAGAAAAAACTGATAATAATCATTTGATTCCTTTAAATCTTTTCACGAAAATTGATGGTAATCATTTGGCTCATCTAATTTTGTCACTAGTACAAAAACAAACAAAAAAGCTGTCTCTATTCTGATGTTATACTCTCATACACAAGAAAACAGAAAAGAATTCGAAAAGAAATCCCAATTGGATTGCATAATTTAATGGGAAAAAAATGCTCAAATCTTCGAGTTTCAATGATATTTAATCAAAACAATCAATACTCACGTTCTAGGGAGACCAGAAATGCAATTGGTAAGCAAAGCACGTGCATGTCACGTTCTTGACAACCTGTTGCAGCATTTGAAGATTTCTTCACTCTTTGCATCTCTCTGCAGTAAGAAAAAGAGAAGATTGAGAAGCATCTTTTAACAGATACACCATAATCTCCGACACATACTATTCTTCTTAGGATAATTGTAAGGAACACTATTTCTTCGATCTCTCGGGACATACACTCACTGTCACTACAGATCAAAGACATGAACAAACAATGTATTTTCACTATCATGTCGAGTCGTGACGAATCAAAACCAGGACCACATGTGTATGTATGTATTGTATTCATCTGAGTTCGTCAAACATTGTTGTAAATTGTTACTCGTGGGAAAATATGTTATGTTGACATTCATGAACAACAAGACTTCACCTACCAGTTCATTACATGTAATAGAGACATCTTGTCCTGCTTCTATCACACTTATCCTAGTATTAATATTCTCTCATGCTATAAACTCAAATCAAATGTAAGATTTATCTTCATGTGTATTGGATTTATGCATGTTCCTCACTATCCCTTTCAACTGCGAAAAAATCGTTACCATTTTTTTAACGCTATATTTTTATACCAATATTTGTACTCACTTGGTTATGTAGTAACAAAGAACACCAAACTTATAGTTCTTATTCACAAAACTGCTTATATTAAGGTTCGAACTTTGTTATGTCCGAAAGGGAAATGAAGATTATGAGAACACATGATCTTTGAGCTTACCTTCCTTTCTTGACACTCCTATTGCGGTAAAGATCATCAGAGCACATGCCTTAAAGCTGATATCATGATGAGTATTGTCACATGACCTACAAACATGTACCGGTGGTTCGAAATCAGACAGCAATATAGTAGATCTGTAGGTAGAGTAGTCCTTAAAAGTTGTGATAGGTTCCTAACTTAAAGCCCCTAGACAAGTGCAAATCACTCTTGAAGTACAAGTAGTTCATTAATCACTACAATGATAATAAGAGAGTATGTTCTTATTTCTTCGTCACCTATGATCCCTTAGGTCGTACATAGGCAACGTATGCAGATGGCCTACGTTGCCTTGCCTATATACGGTCCTGGGGTAGTGATTGTGTGTATTCAAGATGGATTGTTGCACAATAAATCTCTTACCTAGCCAAAGTACAGTAATAGGGAATAAATACAGAGGGTAGATGATAATATAAGCAGTACAATGAGACAAAAATTGGAACAAATTCCTTTTGTGTCCTTCCTGCACAATTTGGGAAACCCTAGAGGTCCAGCCTCAGTACAATCTTGTCCTATAATAAATAGATCCTAGTAACTATCTATTGGACCACTCCTCTGCTTCATTGTACATACATATACATACAGCCAAATATGCTATACTTTAGGTGTAATAGGTGGTTCTCTCTTTAGAAAAGAAAGATACACAGGCATGAACTTAGTGATTAATGTTAAAACCACAAATTACTAAGACCATAACCTACTTAAGTTCTCCTTGGTCAGTAAGAGCTTTAAGACTCTGGATGCTTGAATTCTCGATATGGGCAGTGTTCAAAGTCACGATAACGATATACAAAAAAAAGATTAGGAAGGTTGGGCATTTTCTTCTGACAGACACCATATGGTCATGTAATGAATTTTAGGGTACAGACCCACCCACATTATCTGTCCACATGGAAGTGAGAGGAAAATACCAAACCAAATCTGACCCACACATTCCACATACTGTATTTTTTTTTTCCTTCTCTTCTTTCAAACTTGGCCCTCTCTCTCTCACACACACATTATAAATTTAAAAAACCTTTTTTTTCCCACTGTCTAAACTGATATGCACATTGGGGTCAGGTCACATAACATTCCTCATCATCCTATACCCTGTAGCTGCATTCTCTTGAGAGACCCAAAAAACATCTCTTCTTGGGTCTGCAGAACTTGTTGCAGTTTTGCATCCACAGTCCTTAGATTAGAAGGTGGTGGGTCTCTTCTCTTCCCTTTTGGTTTCACAGAACATACCCTCTGCTCTGCCTTTTTCTGCACAACTCAAGAGAATGTGTATTGATATATCAGTCACAATTCTGCATTTTCTGCCTTATTATTTCACTCACTAAGCCTGATCATATACAAACATACACTCCAAAACACAGACTTGAAGCCAAGAGAAACCTCTGCTCTGGTAGTGTTTCTGGCCTCTACAAGAAATGTGTCCTACAAAAAATTTGAAGCTCCTTGGTTGAGTAGTTTGGTTAAGCTCTTTTCATCTTCTGAAGGTTAGGTGAAGAACTTTTCTTGATCACTTCAATACT
>JAYMSU010001331.1:0-10699 GCA_036897765.1 Erodium chrysanthum | reverse complement strand
CGGAAAAGCGGCGGTTGGAGCCAAGGACATGGCAGTGAAGGCAGGGTGGGGCACGGCTCAGTTAACAGCTTCAGCAGCTGTGGAGGGCACAAAAATGGCATCTAATGCAGTCCAGGGAGTGGCAGGGTATGTAGCACCAACAGTGGCCAATGTGGGTCAGAAAGGAGCCGAGATGGCAGCTAATACGTTCAACGCGGCCACGAATGCGGCAGTGTCAACTGGTGAGAGTGCAAGAGAATATGCTTCAAGAAAGCAGGAAGAGGCACAGAGAGACATGGACAAGAAAGCATCAGACGAAACTCAGGTATAAATCGCTCTCACATTAGATAACTCAAATAGTCAATTTTAGCATCTAGGAATTGGATTCGAACATGGCAAGGTTTAACATGCATGCTCATGAATTCTTTAGTGATATAATGTTAATAAGGGTTTAAAAACAAATTGGTGCATGAAATATACAAAATGTGAGGGGAAAGAGTGTTTAGTGGGGGCGCATATGGTGAAATGCAGGAGTACATAGCATCAAGTGCAGCAGAAAGCACCAAGGGTGCAATGGGAAGAACAAAAGAGACCACAAGAAGATGCATAAAATGTGAAGGAGAAACATGTGATAAGTGCACTAAGTGTTCAATAGGGGGTGTCGGAGAGAAAATAACGAGGATGAATTGCAGGGTCATGTGACGCAGCCAGATCGATCCAGAGCTAGAGCTCAACAAGGCACTGACTACTCCACAAGTGGAGCTGGAGGTGGAGCGGACGTGGAAGGAGGGGGGAGGGGTTTGGGAGCCATTGGAGAGACTGTGGCCGAGATTGGGCAGACAACCAAAGATTTTGTTACTGGCAAAGGTGTTGTTGCTAGTGAAGCTCAAGGTGGGGATGCTCTAAACTCCAAGGTGGACAAGAAGAATATGGGTGCTTCACAGTATTAGACATCTATGTTTGTTTTATTTCAATTTCGGAAAGACCTTATGTTCCTGTTTATTATGAGGTTCTTACAGTGTAACTAGTAATATATATACACATCACGGTTCCGTTTTACAAATACGTCACTGTCATATAACATACACGATCAAGTTGATAGATTGAAGTCTCAAGATGTTTATACACATTAGAAATTTCGAAGCAAAACCCATCCTGAGGTGATATGACATACCCACTTCAATTGAATCCTAATGTGGTTAGCAATTTATACAAACAAATGTAACAGGTCACCAATGCACTCTATTCTACCAAATATTATACAAACTCCACCACTTCCTGCACCAATTGAGGTCGCCTCCACCCAAAATGATTATGATTCTGATTGCGGCTAAAATTCTGGAACAACAGGAAAATTACGAGGAGAAATGATTAGTAGATAGATATGTAGTCTCATCTGTGAGTTCCATCTATATGGTAATTCAGCAAGTTATTGAAAACAAAAAAAGCTGCATATTTGATTGTTGATATCCCTGTGTGTGTCACCTATGTATGGTATACAAACTCAACCACAAGCAACTATAATAAACAAAGCATTGCCATAGACAAGGTATTATCCACAATATTATTCATGGATACTAACTACAAAGCATTATTCATAAATAATATTGTTGTCCACTTTTTTTCTTTTCATTTTGGCTATGATTTACTCAATAAAAAGCACCAACACAACAGCAGCAATGTAACATTTATTGATTCCTAACTTTCTTCTCATATTGATTTCAGTATTTCTTTTATTATTTGCATTCATCATTCATGGAATGCAAAAGTAAAGTGAACCAAACCAATCTAAACAGATTTTAGTTTTTAAATATAATATCAAGGTCTTCACAACCAAGCCAACAACACAAACAAACCTTGAGCTGCTGAGCACATAACTCTACATGCTCATTGCAAGTTTACAATACTTGCCTATTTCCAATGAGGTAAAAACGACAATTTGAAGTTGGTCGTGTGAACAAAGTGGAAAACAAAAACACATTTCACTACTGGCAGGCTGCTCTATTCATTGTACTTACTCAAGTTCATATCTCTTTCATTTATATTTTACTTATGAGTGCGAAATAGCTACCTACTGAACAAATGAAGGAAGCAACAAAACGGAAAGTGTCTTTTACCTATGAACCTCTCATATCTTCACAGAAATAATAATAATAAGTAAATAAATAAAGCTAAAACCTGAAGTAGAAAATTTCTAATGCACAAATGTCAAAAGGATGAATAATATCAGAAATGAAAAATACATTCCTTCTAAATATGTAGGAGAAATGGCGAATATCAGTTGCGGTTCTGTATGTGACAGTTGCTGGTAGTGAAAAACCAAAACCAATATCCAATGAGTTAACAATAAGTTTTTAAGAATGAATAAAAGTCAACTTCAGCAAGTCTTTTCAAATGAAAGAACACCCTCATCAGGATGTAAGCATGTCTTCCACAGAGACCCTGATGTGGGATCAGCAATGCAATACCAAACAAGCAGAAAACTGAATATAGTATAGCTGGCTCAGGGGCTAAGGTTAGGCTGTGCTGCTAAACACCAAACAGGTCAAATTTGACTATGATTCAGTTTAATGTTCTTTACCCTTTTATCAACAAAATATAGCAACTGACTAGAAGCAGACTTTTCCTGCAAATTAAGGAGATGTAGAAACTGTTTTCCCCATAAAATCTCATCTTCTACAATACAACACTACTCTTTTTTTGGAACCAACACAACACTACTCTTAACACGAGCATTTAGGTTGTGTTATAAACTCTGAACCAGTATCTGTGTACACTAACAAGAATCATGAATGCATTCCAGTTATCATCTTCTGTCTAATGATCAACTAACTACTATCACTCAATAAAACAACATAGTCAGTTAAAAGTGTTTAATATTGCAGAATTCAAGCAACAGATCTCACATTTTGAACGTTTTTTTCCTTTGCATAAACAATTAAAAGGATGGAATGAAGAAGATATTAGTACATGTTGACTGAATGAAAGAAAAGGACAACAATAACGATAAATCATCTCACCTTGACAAAACAGTTAAGATCTTGGAGAGTGCCCTGCATCAGATCCAGATGCTGAGGAACTATCACTATCAGAATCTGCAACAATTCACAAGTACAAAGGAATATAAACATGTTGACTTCAAAAAAAAACACGAATATATTACTAGCCAAGTTGAAAATTTAACAGTACCACTTGATGAAGATCCAGAGTCACTACTTGAGCTGCTTGAACTACTTGATCCACTCACATTATCACCCTGTTTTGCTCCCTGAACAGGTGAGGAAGCTGAAACATTCCTCTCATCTGCTTGCAAATAGAACAAATTTGAACCCATCAATTCATATATTTACATCCAGGAAGTGTTCAACTCTACATGTTCAAAGTTATTTTACCTGTTCTGATTTCTTCCTGTGCTACTGCTACAACTTGGGCAGGGTTCTGCATCATACAAATGGCAATGGATTAGCCAAGCCATGCTTGTCTAAAGGAAAATAAAAAGACAGAGAAAAGGGTCAAACTTCAACACCAAGAAATGAAGCATACCTTATCTTGGAAATTCCGCTGAGTCCCGCCTCTAGCTTGAATTGCAAGTTCTGCTTTCCTTTTGTTCTTGCTTAAACTCTTCTTGTAGTTGGTCACAAACCTATCAAGCTCCCAGAGAGTCTCTGCATCAACTCTATCAATGTCCACTTCAATTTCGTCATCATGTTGAAGAACAGTTGAATTTCTCTTTCTAATGATCTGTATAATATTGTGCAGCTTTTCTGACGGCAAACTCTGAAGGTTTGTGCTCAACTTCTGCTTCTCCTCATAGGTCATATCCCTTTTGTTTAAATCTTTTGCTTTGGGCTTCTTTGGAGCAGGTGTTCTACTTGAAGGAGTAGTACTTATGGGTTTCAGCCTTGGGTCAACAGAATGACTCATTGATTCTGATCTATCCAAAATCTGCCTCATATCAAGGGGAGGCGGTCTTGGCATTGGCAGAGGGGCATACCTTGATGTAGGTGTAGGGAGACTTGCCTCATATTCGTGATGAAATCTCGTCTCCCTATTATAATCAGACTCTATAATGGCCCACCTCTCCTCAAATATCTTTGACAGCTCCTCCGCCATTACATGAACGTCTTGACCCTCGGGATTATAGGTCATGGCATTGTGAAATGTAAGTCTGACATCCTCTGCAAATTCTTTGGGTGATTTGTAGCCATTCTTGTTCAGCCTTGATTTCACAGTGCCCAAGTCCATAGGATGCTTGATAATGATGTGGTAATCATGCAACATAAGAGCCTTTGCGTCAACAGGGGCTTTAAACACCCAACCATGTTTATGCTTAAGCAATCTTTCAAGCAAAGAGCTGCAACTTTTGGAAAACTTGGCACCCATCCCAAACCCGTTCCCCAATCCCGTCCCTCCATGTTTCTTCACATTCAATTTTGACTTCTTGTTACTCTCTGCTGGAGGAAACTTATCTTTTGCAAGCAAGAATTCTGAATTTTGATAGTAGGGATTGGCCTTTGGTGTTCTCTTCTCTTTCTCCACATTCCCGTTCATCACACCCTGACTATTCTCCAATACAGAAGCACTCAGATGGCTGGATGGCCTCACTATCTCCCTGCTAATATAGCCTGCTGAAGCCACCTCCGAATTTACTGTATTTGCTCCATTATCAACCCCCTCGTTAGCTGAGGCATGGGAATGACTAGACCCACCACCAATTACCCCTTCTTTTACCTCAATTCTCTTCACCAATGTCCTGACCATGTGAAGCTGACTTTCAAGCTTCCTACGCAAACCCCGTTTCTCCTCCTTTGGCTTCGACCCAGATACAGGGATCAAATTGATCTTAACTCTACCCTTCAACCCCTGCTTGACAGAGACATTCCCAGGCTCCTGGGCAGTGAGCACCGACACCTGCTGCTGATTCAAGCTAGACGAGTCCTCAGACACAACATCTTGCAATGAACTCAATTTCTGCTGCTCCTTTTGCTGCTCCAGCTGCGTCACATCCTTATGAATCACCGTCTCCAACTGCACTTCTTGCTCTGGTGCCGGTGGCTGCAGCGAATTTTCATCTTTCTTGCAGTTGTTTTTGTCGTCGTTACTGATGATTACATCGGGGACATCGTTGTTGTTGTCGTTTTCGTTGGTGCCTGCCGCTCTATTATCGTTGTTGCTGTTCTCAGGGGCGGCCGAGGTCGGCTCATCCGTGATGGTGGCGGATTTAGGGCTTGGAACGTTCTTCTTCTGACCTTTGAAGGATTTTCGTCTGTAGACCTTGGTCACCGTGTAACTCTGCCTCTCCTTTGCTCCATCTCCCACAGAAATAGGGCCCGAAGCCATGCATGTACCTCGAAAAACCCTAATTCCTCACTCCTAATCCACCAATTTCCTCCCCCAAAATCTAGGGTTTTTCAATTCCGATCAAAGTAGCCCCAAAACCCCCAAATTACACGAAGAACACAAAAATTCCAACAACGGTTCCAGCGAACCCCGATCTACCACGCGCCTCTCCTCCTCTCTCCGTCTACATACACATACACAACACCGATAAACCTATAGATACAGATTCTGCAGAATATAACACACGGAGGGAGCGATTAACGGTAGGGTTTCGAGCTCGTTACCTTTCCTCTTTGTTTCGATTTCTCAGATCTTCTCTTCCGCTTTCTCTCTCTAGACTTTCTCGCTCTAAAAAAAACAAGTTTATTTTTTCGTGAGTGCTTTCTCTCTCTGTATCTTATCTTACAGGTGTACGGTGGCTATGCCTCGGTGTGACGTAGTAGGTTCCAGCAAGCGTGTGGCTGTACCGTAAGAGCCGTACTTGGCAAGCATCAGAGCGCAATTGAGGAGGCCTTGACTCACGCGATTCTTTGGAGCGTGGTAGAAGCGCCACTACCGGGTGGAGAACGTTTGGCGCGTGGTGCCAGTGTGAGGGTGGTATTCGATCTGGTAGTGCTGCGGAGGGAAATTTTGGTTTAGTCTTTTAAGAGGTTGCCCAGCCGCTGGATTCGCGCGTGCTTGTCACACGCCGGTTCTCTGCAGATTATCCGGCGACCATTTTTTTCTTCAGCAAAAATTGAATATTAATTTAATCTAATAAGATTTTCTACTAAAAGTTTGTGTCATCATAAAAATAACAAATATTTTAATCAATTGCTCTAAAATCATGACATTTTGAATTTTGTCAAATGTTTTTGGAATCAAAAATTCAAAATCATCCAAAAAAATTGGTCAAACACTTACTTTAAAGGAAAGAAATCTTGCACGTGTCAAACTATTTTTTTTATTGTAAATTCAAAAATATGTATTTTGATGGTTATAAAATAAAAATATTATTTTCATTACATCGACCTGTATTCAAAAAAAGTAAGATTGAGCATATTCCCACAAAGAAAATAATATACTCTTGAATGTGTCTTGCATAAATCATTCAAAAACATGTAATTAAGGTAAGTGATACATCTAATTCTTCTTCATCTGTACATTGGATTAGTGAAAAACCTAGGAATATAGTGTTCTGAAAACAGTTTCCACAGAAGAGAAGTCAATGTCGAAACCATAAGTCTGTCCTGCATACTGCGCATACATGTATCCTTTCAGAGACGAAGGTGGCGGCAAGACTTGCCGGAGCTCCGGGAAGCCCGAACCCGGCGGTAAAGGCACGTCTTTCTTCTTCGAGTAGTACACATCAGCCAAAAGAAGCCATATGAGATCAGTATCAATGCAAGCGAGTCCTTGCAGCGCCTTCAGGGATGCATCTCGCAGACCCATCACACCACTGCAAGCTATCCCGACAACAAGACCGCTAACCTTTTTGAGAACCACCTCCAATGCTGAAACGCTCCTTTTGTTTCGGGACAGCTCAGCAATCATGTTGAGAACCGCAGCCTGGACTTTGATGCTGGAAGCTTCTGCTACTGTGTCCTCTGTGGAGACCGAAGTGTTTCTGTAAGGAAGCTGCAATGGAGCTCGTTCTTCTCTTGAGAAGGGTTTTCTCTTGAAGGGAGACGTGGTTAGAAGCTTCCAGAAGCTTGGCCCGTCTTTGTGGAACCTTCTCGCAAAGAAATCTCCTCCACAGATTTGGACCGTGCTGCTTACCACGCTCAAGCATCTCCGTGCAACCTATGAAAGCAACAAAGCTTGTGATGATGTTCTTAGCAAAACTTATAGGTTGTGATGAATGATGACTGATACAGACCATTGGATTGTTGTTTTGAACGCATACGACCAAGAAGGGCCAGATCTTGTTCACTGCCGGGAGCAGCCTGTTCTCATCAGCCCCTTCATCAGCATCCAGAGAGTCTTGGATGTGATAAAATGAGCACAACTGAACCAGTTGCTCAATTGTTTCTTTAGTTTCCTTTTCATGCCTGTAAGCTTCTTCCACCTTTGCTAAAGCCATGATACCGTTCTACACAAAATGTTCAGCAGAGATATGGACAACTTAGTTCTATTCAATTCAATTCATTCTATCTCTTGTACAAGAAACAATGAAGAGTTAGATACCTCGATTATCTCCAGGGATACCAAGCATGATGGCTGCTTAGGTGAAGCTAGTAGTGGAGTTGCAGCTGTTAAGCATGAGCCGGCAACAGATCCGACCATTCTTCTATATCTTTTTGAGTCATTAAACTCGAACAAAACACTCTCCAACTCCTCTGCATGCATAGTTTTATCATCAAAATCTAAAAATGATCATATGTTGCTTCTGCTTCAAAGAAACATACATGTCTTTCTTTCTTTAAAAGAAATCTGATCTACCTTCTCCGGGTTTCGTTTTGGCCTTCTTTTCCATATATGACAATTTAGACTTCACTTTTTCAGAAAAAGAATTTGCTGCTATGGGCAATGAACAAGCTTCAAGCTTTGCTGCCTTGGTGATTTCTGCTACAGACTAAAGAAAATAAAACCAGTGCAAAGATAGTTACAAGAGAGAGATGGAGATGTACTCTAATATAGCTCTCTAGATGTTTCCAGGTTATCAATATGCAAATATGTTTGAAAGGAAGTAATTGAGTTGAATACAATGAAATGTAAAAGCAACACAAAGAAATTAGATATAACAGAAGACCTTTAAGAAGGGAATAGTTAAATCTGGATGCTGATGCCTTCCAAGGATCTCGAGCTCCACCGAAACAGAGCGCATCTTTCAAATTTCAGAATACAGACTGTGAGTTTTAATACACAAAAGGAAAGAAAAACAAATTAAATAACACAATTGGCGCATGAGGATTGAGATTCGGACTAGAGATTATATGGTCATACCGGTTCTTCCAACAGTGCCAATATTTTATGAGCTACCCCGACATAGGAAAGCATGGCAGCAAGCACATCTGGCACATGAGGATTGAGATTCAGATGACGTAACTGCTGACATATAGAATCAATTATGTAGTCTGCATTCTCCACAACCAAGTGACCAACCTACAAAACAATTTATATAGACAATTATCAACCACAGATTAATATGAGAAAATAGGGTTGTAAAACACAAACTCACCGTTGCATATCCAGATGTAGCAGCAAGGACATGTAAGACAGAATCGGATGCACTTTTTACTTGGAAATTTGAACAAATAAGATTCTCAAGCAACATATAAAGAGATGAATGAAGAAATCCACTAGAAGCAAAATACTTTCCAAGGCAAATATTAAAAATTCCTATTCCATCAATAACAACCTGTTCAAAGAAAACAAAACCACCCATCAGTACCATGAAAAATTGTTCTGAAAAATAAACCAACAATAGTTTTTAGGAAGTTGTCATTTCCTGGTGCAGCATAGCAGTGTCCTGGAAGAAGTACAGACCAATATCTTCTGCTTCAGCATCAGTTTGAAGGGATGATTTATGTTCTATTGGAAGAGTCCACAATTCCGGAGATAGATACTCATGTAAGATACGACCAGTACAGTCAATTATCGGACTCCCTTCCCCAATAAGCTGAGAAAATTTCCAAACAGACTCTGCATCATGTTCCTGAACCACTTCCCTATTTGTCCTGGATTTTGGAAACCTCTTCTTCAAAATATCTTTTGATTGCTCCGATAACCCGAATAACATTTCATTCAGAATGCATGCTGCTGTACTTGCCTGGCGCAGTAACTGTCCAGAACCAGTTCTGTTATACCAAGATTGCCAGCTTTCTTTATTGTATTCTTTAATGCGGATCTCAGAAACTAATTTGCGCAGATAACCTAGTGGAATATCAGTAATAACTGACAAATGCCCCTCGCTTCTAGAGTCTAGAGACAAGCAAAAAACAATTTGACCAGTTTGAGAGTAGAGCACACAAATAAAATTAAACTAAATAAAATCCAAGAGATGGAACAACCTGCCATGAGAGATAAGCCTACAAGTCGAAGAATCCCAGCAAGAGCCTCATATAGTTTTGGACTGCCAACATAAGCAAACCATGGTGGCATGTGTGGAAGTTTATAAGTCTTCTGCACATCTTCAGCTGGATGCTGTATTTCATTTTCCTTGACACCTGACTGAGCAGCATTCATGACAGCCAGTGTTTTTGTTCCAGATTCCAACTCAGTAACAGAAGGAAGGTATCCTGTTGAGGATGGCCTTGCTAAAATGAGCTTGTCAAGAGAACCAGCAAATACTGAATTCTGACTCAGACAAATGGAAAATATATCCAAGAACCGAGCAGCTCTCACCTGTGAAAAAATAGAATTGCTTAGCCGATTGTACAGAATCAAACAGATAGAAACTTAAGCTCTCCCAAGACAGTTGATGTTGTCTGCAGTATCAAACAGTAGAAACTGTTAACCAATAAGCCTGTTCCACCAATCCCCACACTGTGGCAATGCACATATGGACCATGCTATGATGCAAGAAACTAATTGGTCGCCAATTGTAACCACCAGTTTCATTTTACATAATTAAAACATGTCCTTATAAGAATACTAAGATGTGTTCACTCCTTGCGTTTACTCAAAACAAGCTGTGTCTATCTAAAATAAAGAAGATTAAAGTGTTAATACTTATTTTAAGAAGAATATTTAAAATTATTCAAAAAAAAAAATTGGTTTCCAATGGATCATCCCTGTAATTAGCCTCTAGTTTTCAAATATATCATCCAACTAAATGAATTCATAAATCAATAGTAGCATCAAATGCCAAGATGAAGAAGATTTAAAACAACTACAAGCTAGTTCATTTGAAGTAGAACATATAGACTTTGGAAGTAAGCACATACCAGAGACTGAAGGAGGTAGTCCACCAGAAGTCGAGGACCAGAATAATATATAACCACAAGTAACTTCTGAGCATGTGATAATGCTAGTGACTCCTCACTCTCAAGAACAACTTTTGGAAGCTTTTCAATGAGCCTATTTTTGGGGGAAACAATTAGTTCAACGAAGAATACCCCTTTTAAATGAAGGGGAGCAATTACATCTAACTCTTAGATAAAGCATTAACCTGACAAAAATCTCAGCTACATCATGTTCAACATGTTGTTTCCCACTCAACAAGAACAAATTTTCAAGGAATTCTTGCGCAGCTACAGAAACGTCTTCGGCGTCATCAACAACCAAAACACATAAGCATTCCTGCATGAACCGCACCCAACTTCAAACCCAGTTATAAACAAGAAACTGAATTGTGATATTCAGATTTAAATGGCTTTGAATCAACATAATCAAACAAGATAAACTCTCAAACTAATCGTAAAAGATGAAGCATTCAGCAAGGAATGCCGTATTCAGG
>JAYMSU010001330.1:0-10700 GCA_036897765.1 Erodium chrysanthum | reverse complement strand
AGTTTGAAATTTCCAAAATAATGCCATTTTTTCATTAGGGGAGTATTTTTTTCCGACGAACGCGATAAACATAATGAGTTGATTTTCATTTGTTTTTTTTTTGGCATTTTATTTATCGTACATTCAAAGGACATTTCTGGTGTTTTGGCACTTTTGATCATATTTGATAAGCTTGATAATGGGGTTAATTTTTGATGGTTTCTCAAACTGCAATGTAAGAGTGAGAATATCACATAGTAAGGGATGCATTAGTGAAGTTTTCCTTAACACCAATTATATCCCCCACATCAACAGTGGATGGAACTGCTAAAACAGGGTTCGAATGCCGACTCCAATACCAATAATAGTTTACAACAACAAACCTGCGACAAAAAGATATACAGTATCTTCTGTATATGGAATTTTCAAGTTTCATGACCTTCACACAGGTTTCATGTACTTCAAGCACTATATGGGTGTATATTTCCCATACGTAGTCATTTGTATTAAAGAACATGTAAATTTAAATTAACTGGAAAAAAAGGCAATAATAACCTGTAAAGTTGTCAGGATCCTATCCTAATTTTGTAAAACTTGTTCATTCAACAGCATGCTTGATTAGCCTTGCTCAGTTTACCCATCTCTTACCACGATCCTTCAAGTTACATAAGCGAGCGACATCTTGCTTCCCGTGGCCCACACTAGTCGAGAATTTTTTCCCCAGTTGAGAACAAGTTCCAGACCACAGTGCCTATGAGGTACAAGGCAACAGAGACCTTAAATACATCATCCCAAGAGCCTGCAAGAATTGGAGTTCAAGAATCAGAGGATTGACTATTTAAGATAGAAGTTCAAAAAAAGGAAGCATATACAAAGCACGATGGTAGGAAATATACATACCTTTCTGGAGGATGTATCCAGTTGCAGCTGTACCAAACACACCAGCAAGAACTCCAGCTGTGTTTGACAGCCCCAACAATACTCCCTGCCAAAGTTTATACAACAATCTTGAGCGACATCATATACCTATAATATATTTACAACATCCCTACTAGATAATTTTTCCTCCGTCCCAAAATAAGAGACCAACTTTCCTCAAACTGATATAATTGAGGTAAAGTCAATTGCTTACTTATACAAGAACACGCTTATTTTAGGCGAGCAATAAAAGTGGTCCTTTACTCCAGGATTTAACCAAGGAATTTATATGGAATGAAATATACAGCAAAACATTTTGAGGTAAACTTCAAAATTGTTGGGCAGGAACTTTTCAGAAGCACAATCAAAAGTCTTGTAATTTTTCGATTAAAAAAACATTTCTCCTATGCAAAAGATAGGAGCAACTTACAGAATAACGTGGTCCAATATCTTGGTGATTTGAATAGAGACCAGACTGTGAAAATGCATCTGTCCCCTGTTGAGAACAAAAAAAATATATGCATAAATTGAATGCTGCTAAAAATTGCACAAAATCCTTTACGGAGCATATACTGGTATTTTGGCATTTCAAAAGTCAACTATACTTCTTAGCCGTCTGAAATCACCGACACAGACAAGGACGCACACAATATAGACACGTGAGTTGTTATTTCCTAAAAGCATAAAACCTTACAAATCTCAAGCTTATAATAGTTGGAAGAAAAAAAAGGATAATCAACTCCATTTTCAAAATGATTAGTCACAAGTCACCAAAAATCATTGACAAAACAAGTTAGATTTAAAAGAAATGCAAGCTAAGTCAGTACAATTCTTTCTATTCTGTGTCCCTTTCTGACACACAATTCTGACATGTTCTTGGCCAACAATGCTGCATGGTCGCTTCAGAGTTCATGAGTACACTGTACTTCATTACACTACCAACTTCTACATGGTATTTCTAATTTGTTTACCCATTACTTTTGAGAAAAGCCCTCTAGTTCATGATAAGAAAAATATCGAGTTACATTTTAATTTTCATGAGTACTCGGCGGTCTAATTTCATGTCACAGTTTTAGATTGCCATAAAAAAATGACAGAGAAATCAAATCCCAGGACATGCATGTTCAAACCCACCATACTGCTTACTTACACATCTTAGGATCGTATGAATGTGATTTTAACGATCATTGAGAGAAACAGCAAATAAAGCAGGAATTTACAATATATGAGAACTTGATCAACTCAGGGAAGTAGGCAAAGCGAAAATGAAATTTCATAGATAAAATCTACAACTGAAGGCACCACCTAGGAGTCATGTTAGAAGACAAAAAGATAGATCACACGACTGCATGTTTGTGGCAATGGAAAATTTAAAAGTAAAAGTCCAATATTGCTCAAAAAGAAAAAATAGAGGTACATATAAACACTAAAGTCAAATGTAACTAATAGGGTTGACCTTTTAGTATCAGAAGCTCTAGCCATTAAAGGATAGTCAATTGACCTTGTTTCCTATTTAACTAATCTGTTGATAGTTACCTTACTGAAAAACCAAGATTTATACAATCTAATCCTCTCGAATTTTGACAGAACTTCTAATCAAGGAGTCTGCCTAAGCTAGGTGTAGATACCAGTAATCACGGTACATAATGTCTGATATTCATTCATTCATTCATATTAGCATGCTCAAACGTTTTGTATTAGAGGAATTATCTGAATTGGATTTAACTCTGAAAAAAGTTAACATCTCCTGGTCCAAAAAAATTCTCGGTATTGTCTACAGTAGAAAAAATATTTACATGAATGACAATACTTCACATGTTGGAAAGCAACAAATATGTCAGAAAGATTAAAATGCAAATCAAGCTCAATTAAAAGTGAAATTAATTTAACTCAAACCTGACTGCATGCCATGCATAGTACTGCTAGAGCAGGTGTTCTGACTTTGCTCAGCTGAGTAAGAAAGAAAGCTGGACCCAGAAACCCAATTGATTGCATGATCTGGAACAATGAAGGTTGGAAGAGTTATTTATAGGCAGTGGAATGCAAGAATCCTAACTGATACTCATTTATCAATTTTGCCTTTGAATAAAGTTAGTAAGTGCAGATTATAAACACCTAGGAGCCAATTCTACCTCATCCGTATTTATTTTATCGGTATAAATGCAGGAACGGAGCCATAAATTTTCATATGTTCCCTACTAATCTTTTAAATTTGCCCCACTGATTTTAAAACTTTGTATCATTGCTCCACCTATTTAATTTTGCTCCCACTAACCAAAGGTTTTGGATTCTTTCCCGTATACAGTTAACATTTTTTGTTTACTGACATACACATTTCTCCTAATAAGTTATGGTAAGAATCCACCACGGTAATCCATCGTTGAAGTACAATCCCACATCTAATAAGGTTTTAACTTTTAGTTGTGGAGCTCGACCTGACATACATATCCCGTTTTAAAAATAAACACTTATGATTGATTATGAAGTTATCCCACATCAGAAAAATGTGGATTAAATGACCTCTTGATATACTAGTTGTGCCCTTCCCTTAGGAGCTTAAGCTTTTGGTTGGAGTAAGTTTAACAATTTCAAAGCAGTCTGAATAAATGTTAGTATTGCCCGACAAATTTGAATAGGAATTGAATAAGAAATAGCTCTTGCCTTTCGAACTGTTGTTATGGAAAAACCTCTGCTCACAAGTGTGTCTGCAATCCAACCTCCTATATTTGCAAAAATAGCCATGGTCAACCATGGCAAGACACAAAGTAGTCCGGACTCTGTGAGGTTAAACTTGAGAACCTGCAGCATATGAGGCTTCCACATGTCAACACGACATTAATTGTAACATCAAAATGTATCAAGAAAGAAGTTGGGTGTCATGTAGAAGGCTTGCCTTTTAATCTCAAAATGGATTTATAACTTATGGATCATCCACGTATCAAAAAATTTAAGAGGACAGAGAATCCTTAGTCTAACAAACTGATGAGCATGAAAATATCAATTTCAAACAAAATGCTCGAGTAAACAAATACTTGTGGACCTGTGGTTAGATATTTAGGTCCTTTCTGTAGTTAATCAGAGTACATATATCAAATTCATGGATATCCTTTAAAGAGATATTTTCAAAATAATAAATTGTCCATACTTGTACCCTTTTCCGAGCTAAAAATGGCTTATATACCTGATTATAGTATGTGGGCATCCACGTAAGAAGAATGAAAGTTCCCCAGTTGTGGCAGAAGTGGGAGATGATAAGAGCCCAAACAGGCCCTTTTGATAAAATTAATTTCCACGGAATGACAGTAACAGGTTCCTTCGATACGTTACCATCCATGATAAACTTTTTTTCCTTCACACTGAGATTTGGATCATCCTTTGGTGAGCTATATGCCTGGGGAAAACACCAAAGAAGTGTAGATTCTTTGAAGTGTCAGTAACTCGCTGCTTTTAACACACAAGCGGATGCACTCATAATCTATCTACTTAACATTAAATACATGAAATGGAAACCAGACAAACTCGCGGAAACTGTGCATCATGTCCACAACAGAACTCTTTCTACCAAGCATACAAAATATAAATCTTGATTCTATGATTTAAGAGTTTCAAGGAGATCTAAGAGTTTGTGAGATGGAAACTCCTGTAAGGTTTTCATCCCACCCTCCTGTGTGTAACATTTTGATTAAAGCTGGTTATGGATATCAGCTGTAAGAAGTGAGAACTTACTTTACTTAGCCATAATAGGAACCAGATACTCCCAAGGGAACCAAATGAGTAGAACACAGATGGCCATCCAAACTTCTGTATTAGAAAGGGGGAGAAAGCTAACCCCGTGACAGAACCAAGATACATTCCACTATACACTAGTGCAAGTGATCTGCTTCTCTCTGACACCGGAATCCACTTGGAAAGCATATTATTCATAGCTGGCATTGCAACACCCTGTTGAGAAATGAAATCACCTAGTCAGCATCTTGTAATTAAACAGGAACTAGATATTATATAATTTTGGAAGTGAGATTGTTCTATGTATCAGTTAGAAACTATTCTTTAAGGCAAAACACTGAGCCATTAGATGCACACCAAGAGACTGAAAACTGTAAAGATCAAGCAAGGTACATTCTATCTGCCAAGAAACTAAGATGTTATATTGTCTCACTTCCATTAAGTTCAATGCATACAGTTTAATCTAGATGCCACAAAAAAAAAAGGTGTATTGTAGCCCTTCCAAGGTATAATGGACCCAGATTTAAAAAAAAAAGTTAATATAATCCATAACTTGTAGAACTTAACTGTTATTATCTGGTGCCAGGAAAAAATACTAAAGAAAATATAAACAGAGGCCAACCTCACCAATCCCCATAAATGCGCGCATGACAAGCAGAAAAGGCAAACCCATTCTTGCAGCAATAGGTGTCAAAATAGTTGCTATCGACCACCATACCACTCCAAAACCTAACACTAGCTTCCCACCAACTTTATCCGCCCATATGCCTCCTACAATCTGTGGCAGAAAAGTAAAGAAAAAAAAACAGGGCTATTAGTTTGAAAAGGAGACAATGCGATGGAAATTGTCAATATGATCTGATCCAAGGTTCCAACAAAAAAGGCAGCATAGGTTGCAGAGATAATTATATGGAAACACACGTATTAATTGTCAAACAACCCTCAAGTTTATGATCTTATGTAAGGGGTGAAGATAAAAAGATTGTAGTTACATACATAACGATTTAAAAAAAACATAGGAGTGTTTGAAGTCAAACCTGAGTAAGTAGATAACCCCAGAAAAAAGAGGACTGAATTAAGCCAACCGTTGCACTGTTCCATTTGAACTCTTGCGACATGGGAAGAATGGCAATGCTCATGTTTACCTACAAGAACCAATATATTAGTTAGCATGTTAAGGTAAAGCATATCTAGAAATCATGGAAACTTCGCTAAATGATATGTTTTATTTAGATCACCCATGTGCATATATTTTAGACCACGAATTGCAGTTTAAGAGACCTAGCACATATATGCATTATGATACATTCATAAGAAGATATGGCTACAAGAATAGAAGAATTGAAAGACTGAACGTTTGTAATTGAGCATGCAGAGATTAAATTAGCAAAATACTCACACGGTCCATGTTACATAACAGAAATGCTGTAAAACATAGCAGTACGATCACCCAGCGCTTTGGAAACTGCTCCCACCATGGAGATACATTTTCTCCAACTAAAACAGCTTCACTTCCCCCCTCCAAGGATGATGACAGAGAATCCAAATTTGCATCTGTTATGTCACCCTCCTCGGATTTATAATAAGAACGGGTCCTATTGAGCTTCACCTGATTGGAATTTTGTTGCTGCCTGAAGTTTAGGCCAATCCAATTGAGAGCTCTTTGTTGAATTTGGCTGCTGCGAGAGGAATCTGAAGGAAGGTAGTATTCAGATCTCCCTCTAATTCGTTGCCTAGGAATGGTACCTTTGAGAGTTATCCCATCTGAAGGGTTGGCCATACGAAGAAGGGGGGAATACGAGTATGCCTGCATGGAACTTTTGCACAACAGATTCACTTGTCCATATTGAGTGACCCCAATTCTAGAACGCTGCCCCATCTGATATGAAATGACTTGCTCTGTTCGACATGCATTCCCTGTCAATACTCAACAATTAGACAAGTACTTTAAGATATGCTTATGTAATAAAAATGATAAAAGCAGACATAAACCAAGAAATATCTCTTGTAAACCAATACATATCCAAGTTTTACACATTTCAAAAATATAGCAATTCTTTGGCATTGTAGTTAGAAAATACTCATTCCATTCCAAAATCATTGTCATGTTTGATCTTTAGCAAAAATTAAGGATTAGCTAAGCTAGTGTTGCACATTTCCCTGTGTGCTCCCTCTTGTTAAGATACTAAGCTGTGGTGATTAACTAACTCATGCAATGATTGGTAATCCAAGTAAAACTCATTTCCTTAAAAAGAAGAAAGTGTGTATACTTATTATGAAACATCCTATTTAATAAAGAAGCACTTATTTTGGAACGGAGTATATGGTAAGGACGGGAATAAATAGATTTTAACACCTCCTGGTCCATCTTAGCAAAAAATGGTAGTCAAGCATCCCTTTTTTTTCTTCTTTTTCCTCGTTCTAATTAATCATTGGATGATATCACCAAACTTGTTCTGACCGAGTAGATTACTTGACACTTTTGAACAATAAATTGCAACCACTTCATTTACCGGAACAATTTAATATATACTCACACTTGGGGAATAAAAAAATCATTACATACCTATAGCTCTCTCTCTCTCTCTCTCTTAAACACGAACAAGCATTTACATTTAACATAAACTATCTGACTAAAATTCAGGTTCAGCAGCTAATCACCAAAAAAATCAGCAGAAAAAAAATGCGACAAAAAAATCAGCAACACTAGAATCTTATCTACACTGTGCAACTAGTATGCATAGAGCGGATAAGAACTACCACAGAAACCAAAATCATTTCCGCAAAGCTCAACACGAAAATTTCAATTAACATGTAACCTATCAATTCGAACTTGCATGCCGCAAATCCTCAACAGAAACGAAGAATCAACAAAATGCAGCAAAGCAACACACAGCTGAGCATAGAAACCCAAACAGCAAGTGGAAGCTGTCCGTGCGAGCAGATAAGATAAAATTCGGAGGCGAATCGGTACCTGAACCGATAAAACCGAAATTCCGGTTCGAAATCAAACCGCCGATGGCCATTGCTGAAGAACAGAAGTTAAAGGCAAAGCAACAACTATGAGATAGCAGCTCTTATGCCATTTCCAGAAGCTCAGAAACGCAGAGCCGCTCGAGCTCTCTGCTATCCCTCGAAGGAGAGGATAAACAAAGGTTTTAATTCATACGAATTTCAGCGATTTTTATTTTCTGGCTTTTTTTATTGATATTTCAAAAAGCGGGAAGGTCTGACAAGGGGATGAGAGATGGACACGTGGCGATCACTCATGGGTGAAAGGATTGAATTTATTACAATACCCTTCATGCAGTTTGTAATTACGATGGTTTTGGAGGGGGCTAACGGTTAGTATAAAATTTCCTGGGGGTATTATGGGAAAACGAAACTGAAGAATCTGAGCCGTACCGTACAGAAGTTGCTTTTCTCGCCCGTGAAAATTTTACCGGCCGGAAAAAAGTTACCAATGCGGACTCTTGATTTTTTTTTTTTTGAAAACACTTGATTTTTTAAAATAGATATTCCCTGTTTTTTTTTTACTTTTAACTCTAGACAATAGTCTTATTGTATAAAATATGTTTATCTTCTTACATATATTAGAAATTATTAACAAAAAACTACATGTTTGTAAAACATATTACGTGCTTTATATGATAACTAGAAAACAGAATCGCGCTTCGCGCGATGGTTAACATTGATATTCAAACTTCGTAAAAAACAATACTTCTAAGTACAAATTTGAATTTTGTCATTGTTAAAGAAAAATTGTTGTACACAATCTTAAATAAGTACAACCATGTCTGTTAATGTTCATTTGTCCAACTCTCAAAGTCTTTTGTCACTATAATTGAATAAGAAAAGGGGCAATCCTGGATCCATGTTCTCCACATATTGTGGAGCTGGTAAACCTGTACAAGCATTTCAAACACATGGCACAGATGAAAGCTAATATTTGCTCCAAGAGAGTGCCTTTGATTGTGTTGTGCTTGTATCCAAAGATAACTCCGCCAGATCACTCTTCCTCAAATTACATTGCAGTTTACTCTCCAAGAATGTTGGGATTCATGTTTGAATTTGAATGTCACTTTTTTCCCCAAAAAATGAAAGAATCTGAAATAAAGAATAAAAAATAATTAATCTTACATGATTTGAGCTAATAAGGTTGTTGTTTGGTAAAAGCAGCAGGTACATGACTAAAAATTATAACATGATACCATAAACAGTAACTGAACATATATACTACGTTCAAACAAGTAAAATAGGCAAACTCATTAGAAGTAATTTGATACCTCAAATATAACTTCATTCAATTTATATTTATTTGCATGTGATAAAAAGTAAATTGATGGTTCTACTAAGTAACATAATCTTGGAAAAATAATTTGATACCTTAAAGTAAATGCATCTAGCAGAACAAATGCTTCTTTGCATCCCAAGAAAACAAAACAAAATGAACTTAAACAATAAGGGGTACGTGTCAGCTCACTTGACGAATAGCATTAGCCCTACCAGGGTGCACTCCTTTCACAAACTCTTTTGAACATCCACCTCAATTACATACAAAACCGCCACCAGTGACTCAAGTATTCCATAATATTTTCCTCATGACAAAATGCAAGAATAACACAAATCTCAAACGGTTTGTCAATTAAAGTCTCGAAGCCTCTTGATAGGTAAATTCATGAATATGACGATAAATTTCACTGTAAATTTGATATCGATTACACAGTGTACTATATTCATACACCTCTAAAACCAAATAGAAACAATCACTAAGTTTAAGCAACATTATAAACCATATTGATGCAATTAATAGCAAAATTAGAAGAATTACCACACTTTTCTCGAGGAAAATTGAAGACTCGTGTTTAATTGTAAAAAAGTACCCAAAACCACCATTTTCATAAACTTGAAATACAATTGCAGACCAACAAACAAAATAGAATTTAAATACTCATTGCAAACAATTCTTTAGAGAATCTATAAATACCAAAATAGTAGTTTTTGAACATGAATTCATTCAGAAACAACAATTACAATAAATAGTTAAAATCAACAAAAAATGCATTGGTGGAAAAATCAAATATACCTTGGTGTCAATGTCAATGTCAATAGGACGAGGTTGTCATGGAGGCGAGATAAGGGTCGTTCTTCATGGAGATGAGCTGAAGCATCAATGAATCGAAGGCTCGATAGATAATGGATTCGTAACATAATTGTGTCATATTGCAAAACCATGGACCCAAATTGTTGAGAATCTCGACTTAGTTTAACATGAATATAAAGCAAAAACATAGAAAAAGCTTGGCATAAAACCAAAGCCTCAGTCCGCAAACAAATGCCATAAAATTATACATATTGGCGAGAGAGGATCAGTGCAACAAATTTACACCTAGTCTTTTTTTTCCCAATATTACGAGTATCCATAACGTGTAATGGATCTTGAGCCATGCTCACTATGAGTGTCAATTTTTCACATTGAATACTTCTCTCATGATTCCTTGTTCATTCGACAAATAAGTATGCGAAACACATAAACTTTGTATCCTTGACATCCATTCCCAAAAAAACCCCAAATTTAGAATTTAATTTAATTTGTAGCCATTCCCCTCGATTTTCCAAGCAATCCAATAGACACAAAAAAACGAACACTTAAGTTTGGGAAATGGCCTTAGGAAATGAAACATAATAGGTGAAACTCTCATTCTTCATATTCCAAGAAGCCATCAAATCCAGTTTTCATTTCATAGAAGAGATCCTGAAAAGAACAAATGGTAAAAGACAATAAAAATCAACAATTAGTGTTGTATAATTCTTGGAAGTATTCTTTTGCTTCTTTGTCAGTTTCATGGTGAAAAGACCCATATTAATGAGTAGGAATCATGTAAACTCAAGGTGTCAAACTTGAAATTATGTAGAAAACAACATAAGCAAGGGCTTGGCATGACTTATGAATAGGTTGGTTTGAACCATTGATTGATGAGATGCTCCTGTAAAATGGAACAGTGACATTGTTCAAAAATCCATCAATGAAAGTGTTCCTATAACATGAAGCAGTGGCATATGGATAACATACAAGG
>JAYMSU010001329.1:0-10701 GCA_036897765.1 Erodium chrysanthum | reverse complement strand
TAGATGTATAAGTTTTATCACCTATATATTTTGCTTGGGCAAAATGATAAATCCCCCAATGGCCCAACGTTGGTGTGAATGCACAAATATGCTGTTTTTTGATAGGTGGCGTGACATTATGAATGTTAGGTAGTCATCTTACAAATTCCCGAACGATTACGAGTCATCATAAAATAATTGTATCTTGTTATTTAAATCTCAGCAAAAATTGCCTATACAGACTGGAAGATTGACAAGAATAGAACTTTAATTTACATGGCTCTTCAATTATCTGACTCCATCCTTATGTACTTTCTCCGTCTACATATCATGTCCAGTAAATAAAGAAGACATGGCCAGCTTGCAAACTGTCGGCTTATGCATATGCTCGCAATATTTTTATCTAATAGTATAAAATTTCTCTCTCGATCCTATTTTTCTCACTCAGACAGTCAAGATTCTAGGGAGATGAGCAGAGAGAGACAAAACAAGAAATGGTACCGTTTGAAAATTTGGTGGATATAGTTTATAGATATTTGGTGTAAAATTTATAGCCCAGCCAAGTTTTTGATTGACTGAGACAAAAATAAAGTTAAAGAGACTTAAAATTCACTTTTAAAGTTGGGATTAATTGGATATAAAATATGTTAAGTTTAAAATAATTAAGTATAATCTGTCCAATAAAATAAGTTTTGAAGAATTCTTAGAAGTCAAATTCACAAAGCAAATAGTGCAGACCTCTATATGTGCTAGCAATGAGCATATAATTATTTTCCTGTCATTATTAATGAAAGAATAAATTGATACAAGCCTTAACTAACAACAATAAAATGAACATAATAAATTAAATACGAGTATCTGAACCACAAATTTTGATATAAATAGCAGCTTGATTCTAATTTCTACACATGATTTACAGGATTCGATATTGAAAATAGAATCACGATATATTCATACGGTAAAAAAGCGTTAGCATCAAGCGGGGATAGCTCAGTTGGGAGAGCGTCAGACTGAAGATCTGAAGGTCAGGTGTTCGATCCACCTTCACCGCAAATTTATTTTGGGTTCGCTGAAAATTGTTTTTGCCAGAGAGTTGTGTGGGCCAAGAAATAAACATGTTGAATGTGGGCCCACCGCGGGTGGTGTGGTCCAAAAATATTCATGAAATAAATATTAGTTTTTGACAGAACCTCTGTGTTTATAGCACGTATGCATATGGTTGAAGAATGAAGAGTGTGTATAAATATAATTTAGCAAGGGTGATCATGTTTAGAGAGAGATTTTGTAGGAGAAACAAAAAAGGGAGCAACATTGGGTTTGTCCCTTGTCTTATGCTCTGCTTGTTGTTATAATAAAAAAGAAGGTAGCCCCAACTCATTTAACTTAACTCCTGTCCAAATTGCAAGCTGCAGAGCACAAGGCAGCAGCTTTGGTTGGCTGCCGATCCATCCACCGGACGTTCCTCTGTCTCTCTGCTTCACCAACCTCTTTATATATAGTCCCATTCCCCATTTCCAAGCTCACCTCGACCGCCCGTCTCGTCTGCTACTACAGATTAATGGGTCTGCTGCTACTATAATTTGTTGGTGAGTTTGGTTTCTTCATTAATTATTGTGTGTTTGTTAATGAAAATGGATGGGATGGGAAGAGAGATCTGCCTGGCTCCCTGAATGCCATGTGAGAAGCTTTTGTCAAATAGTGTTGGCAACCTTTTCATTTGGCATTAGGGGAGTCATGCAGGCTACCGACCACTGTCATATCAATCACAATGTAGGACTTCCCCATCCACTTAAATGGAAGATGTTTAGTAAGTACATTTTAATGATCCCCGTCTTTCAGATAAGTGGTAAGACTTTGTACGTGGAACAGTAAATAAGTCGTTATTAAACATGCACCCACATAGAAGATCAGGTTAATGGATGGAATAGTCTTTAAACACTTGCTAACCAATTATACTGCCTATATCTTTTAGGTCTATCATGCAATCATATCAAAATCATAAGATCAGGCACTCATATCTAACATGAAAATGCCAACTTGTATTGCATGTCTATAGGAAAACCCAAGTCTGTAGAGTATCTTTAATCATGTAGTTCATAATTATATATGCAAGGAAGCTCTTGGTCAAGCAAGAACAACATAGGGTATAGAAATGGAAAATTTTAAGTTTCCCAAGAAAATCAGTACTTGGTCTAGTTTGAAGATTCAACTGATACGTGGATATGAAGTAGTCCATGCAATGCAAAGGGTGCTGTGTGGTGGTGGATCTGGTGCCCTCTGCCTCTGACAGCTATACATCAATTTCCAAACAATCTGTATTCATCAACAGTAGATTTTGCTTTCTCATGAATCATAGGTGCAATTTTCATTCAATATGTTGTCAGTTTTTGTCTGGTACAGTAAATACTGTAAGTTGACAGATCATCAGTCACAGCTAAGCATATTCATTTTCTTTACATTCAAAATCCAATTTATAACATACCACATCACATGTTATTTAAATGTACTTGTTTATGTTTTTTCTCCTACCATTGGTTTATACGACACAAAAAGGAAAATTGTTTAAAATACGTTCTTGTCAAATATATATTATGAAACAAAATGGGTTATCACTCTCGTACAAAATTTGTCATTTTCTCCCTTCCACGAGGTAGCCCTTGTTTCCAAAACCACTTGAAGGTTTACGAAAGGTTTGTGATTATTGTGCTGACAAATTGGACATGATGTGACTCATCACTAACCGTCTCGTACGCGATGTTCGTCAATGATGGGCAGGACCTATCACATACCCCATTGTAACCCCTCCATCGTGAGACATCAAACACACCTTAGAAGACGTTTATGCTCCTGTCAGATGTCGTCGCATACCATCTGTCATCTGGTGCTCAGGATAATAATTAAATAAATAAAACTATATATATACCAATGATATCAATATTTTATTATTGGTTACCACATATATATGCTGCTTCAACCATTACTATATTGAGCTGCAACAAATCAGAGGTTAAAATTAAGATACAAGCAGTTGACCAGAAACAAAATGAAGATGGCAATTGCTACATTTGTATCTAACTAGGGATTGAAGTGATAAATTATTAGCATTCATTGCCTACTCTTAACTCTTCGTACAATTTTTTCGTTACAAGGATTTCAAACACAGTATTGTAGACAACTTCAGGTATGAATGAGGTAGAAAGGACAAACATTGATCATTTTAGTTGAATAACTCATGTTATGAATAATCTTTACTGTTCACATGTGATCTTTATTGTTAATGTTCACTTAGGACCCATACTATGTTAGAATTTACATTACTATTGTTGACTCTAACTATTACTGGAATATAGGCTAAGGACCCAATACTTTCTACTACCCCTTGGAACTTTCACATTTTTTCAGAAACAATTGCAGACACTTGAGATTCATACTCTTCTTTCAGACCTTAAGTCCACAACTGTACAGGACACAAACTATATGATAACTTGGACTTCCAACAAATGATGAGACACCCTCAAGAACAAAACAATGAGCACCCAAATGTTGAGGTTGATGAATGTGGAAGTGGAACTTCACAAAGTGCATCTCAAGCACATTGTGAAGGACCAAAAGAGATACTGTATGTGAGTTCATTCCAGAACTCTGAGCTATTTATATCTTATTCATAACATGATTCATAGGTTTAATCACTTGACCATATGGCTAGACATAGGAGATATGTAGCAAAAATAAGACTCAAAGTCAGCATTAAAATTCATTTACTAAACCTCAAAAATGGCAGCCAAACCCTGGTACAGTCATACACGATGAGATAACTAATTAACAAATGAGAACTATCCACCCATATAGCATACAACTAAACTCTTCTCTATTTCTCTAAAACGTAGCACACACTGGAAAATGAAGTACAATTGTTGAATTACAACAAGAATCCCAAAAGGAGGTAACTCTTTGTCATCTCCAGAGTGTTGCTTACAACGTTTCTTTGTATTGTTCAAACCACAAAAAGGCTAAAGAAAACTAGCTTCCACAAGCTGTTTTATTAACTCCAATTAATCGCCAAATAAATCATCATCGTCATCATCAATGACCTGGCCAGAGTTATTGCCTGGGTTTCCACTATGCACCTCAACATCTTTCCCTTGGGCACCTTTAGCTTGCAACTGAAGTGTATTCCCAGAACTTGCAGGAGGGAGTGCCCATGACGAACCAACCTTGCCAGAAAAGGATTCCCCATACAGATCATCATATATACCACCTTTAGCAGGAGTTTTAACTTTGTTTAATACTTGTTGAAGCTTATCAGTCACACCTTTTGGAGAAAGGCTGTTTTCCTTCGCAGAGAGCTGTTCCTTTCCTTTCGGTATCACCGTAACCTGCACAAGGGATTCGTATTTCCCAACAAGACTTCCTTCCTTCACACCAAGTGGACCAGGCTCTGTTTCAACATCTGCACCATCTGAAATCCCTACAACTTCAACTAGCTCTCCACCAACTTGATCCCTGAAGGTTACTCTTGCTCTCTTAATTCGCTTAGCAGCTCTCTCTAACTTTTTGCTGTCATCTTTTATTCCTGATGAACTACTGGACAGGAGGCCAGGCTTAGTCAAACCATGGCGATTTAAGAACGTATTATAGGCCACGACAGCCTCTTCATCTGAAGGATCGGGAGGAGGAGGCAGATCAATCTCTGAGGGTGACACGAGAGGAGGAAAAAGGGCTGCATTGTTCTTTCTTAATATATAACTTCTAGTTGATGCAGCAAAGCGCAAGGACTGCCCCACTTCAAGCTCAACAGGTGTATCCTTAGTCAAGCGCTCATTAGCAACAAATGTACCATGAGCAGACCCCAGATCAATTACATATATGCTGCATAAGAAATAAAGATTCATGATAACCTTTTCAACACTCAAAAACATATACTTAACAGAACGCATTATCAGCACAATATCTTAATAAGAGAAATAACAACATCCCTTTACTTGGAATCATCTGATATTGTGGATTTGAAGCAAAAGCCAACAGTAAATATCTAAATAGTACATATCAAAATCTATGGAACAAATCTAACCTTCCATCCTTGTGTGGAACAACCGCAGCGTGCTGACGGGAAACAGATTGATGATCAAGCACAAAATCACAAGCATGAAATTGTCTCCCAAAGATATGCCTCCGCTTATCCAAATTGATCCGATCAAGGACCTCACGGTCTTTCAAAACCTCGAGATAAAAAACACCAGGGCGAGGCTCAATTGCCCAATCAGGAGGCTGCCAGGTCGACTGCCCTCCTCCAACCTGAGTCTGCCCCACCGAAGGCACCGCATCCTGCCCCACAGGTTTCTGGACAACATTGGATTGGTGCTGGGGATGAGAAACTGAGGATTGGACAACTGCTTTAGGTGCTGGTTGAGTAGCAGTTCTTGGATTAACAGTAGTCACAGAGAATGGTTCCAAGGTTTGAGCTTTCTTAAATCGATCCAGACCCGATCTCCCATACATTCTCTACTTTCAAATATTTAAAGTAATCCCCTTGCCCCCTCAATCAGAGCTCACATACAACAGCACTAGTACCAATCCAGCAGCTCAATTTTGTACCATCACATACAATCCTCAAGTTCATGCCCTACAATAAATACCTACACAAACCCCAGTTCAATGCACAAGTCACAGTACGCAACAAGAGATTAAGCATTGCAGTTGGGTAATATTTGAACCATTTAACCTAATCAGTAAAAAAGAGGACCAATTGGACAAAACTAATGAATGAAGAAGATGCAAGCAAAAGCAAATATATAAAAGCACGATTGCTGGAGAAGATCTCTATGCTTGATTAGTCGGAAAAAAGAAGAGAAAATTTGCCCGGAACCACGAATCGTCGCAATTTACCGTTAATTCAGCTACGAAAAGCAAAACATTATCCAAATTCATGAAGTTTAGGTCCTAGACGAACAATTGAAATCCAGAAAACTGTAGAAGGAATCGAAAAGGCATGAGAAGAGAAATGGAGCATACGAAATAGTACCTCTAGGGTTTACGTGGTTTGGGTTCTGAACCAAAGCATTGATTCGCAGGGACTCCTTGGGCTATGGGTCGGAGAAATAGAAAAAGAGTCGTCTTTTATGCCGGATCCCTTTAATTGTACCTTAATTTTATTTATTTATCATTAAATTTGATTTGTAATATTTTATTGATGTTTTTGACGGGGTAAAATTGTCATTTTACAATCATTCTCCGAACTTTTTTCGGGATTCTCCTCTCTTCTCCAACGAGTTTCTGTTTGGAGAGTTATTTTTCAACGATTTTCTTCTTTGTCCATCTCTTCTACGATAATATCTTATCCGGTGAGTTCGATTTCAGTTACTACTTTTTTTCTCACCTCAGATGTGACATCGTCAATGCAAAATAGTGCTCGTGTTCTTCGATTTAGATCAATCTATGATTTGCAATTTCAGTTCAATCTGAGCTCGTGTGTTTGAAATAGGTTTTAGACGTGACTTCACTGGTGTAATCATACTCGTTATGTAAAGTAAAAACCTATAGTCGTACTTCATCAACGCAAAATTGTACTCATGTTCTCTGATTTTAGGTATAGTCTCAGACTGATGATAGTCAGAGATGTTATAGGAACATTGTTGGAGAAGATAATTTGACATCCGACTCATGGTCTTATGAATCGTACAACATCAATCCGACACAATCCGCCTCATGATTGTCCGAGTCGGATAACATCAACACATTTTGTCAGATAGAGGTAGTTTGACACTCTAGTCCGACAACATTCCCGACACAAATCCAAAACTCGATAGTGACCTGACACGAATCCGACAACTCCAGTCCAACAGGTCGCGCAAATTTACTCTTTTTGTCCCTGCACGCACCCTATTTTGCATTCACATAAGCTCGTGCGCTCCTGCACATTGGATCTTGATTTGACGGTTTTAGATGATGGTTTATTATGGGGACATAAACTTCATATCTGGTCCTTTCTCCACCTCCTCCTCGTTTCATCCTCCGCCTCCACATACATTCACCTCCTTCCTCCTCTCTCACTACATTTCTTGATTTTCGTGCATGGCATCCTCAACGTCATGTCCATAGTGTCCCGTCCACAACGTTCTGTTATGTTGTTCCAGATCTATTGTTTCCAACGGTTCTGTTCAAAACTGAAGACCAGCCGGTAATTTATTAACAATAAATCGGTAACTTATGGAGACTCCGTACCGATTTCAATTTCAACAAAAGCGACATCTCTAGTACGGTGTCGAAAAATATCGAGTGATCCGACTAATCGACCATGATCAACCCTATGCACAATTTAGGTGGACATAATCTTATTCCAAAATATAAGGATCGGAAATAAAAATAAACCAAGAACATTTACACATTTAAAGTTGGGAGTGCTCATAGTAAAGGATTCAAAAAGATCAACGGAGCATCCCGAGCCAAATTAGGGTGAAAAGTTATTAAGGAAAAGGAATTATTGGGACAGTTCAACTTATAAAATAAGAATGTTGTTCTCGTTATTTTTTTTAACTCGTGCACTGAACGGTAACCCTCAATGTAGACTATATAAGTTACGTCTGAAGTGGTTTTGCAACACCATTCAGAGCAGCAACAACAAGTTTTACTATAAAGTTCAAATGCATCCATAACTAAAAAATGAAGCAACAACAAAATGTTTTATTCAATGCTGAAAAAAACAAGAAACCAAAGTTGCATAAAATGCTTACAAGAATAGAAGGCTCCTACAAGACTGCAGGAACTCAAGTACAAACTGAGGGTATGGGGGCAATCTTTACAACATCAAAACCTCCTTACATGGTTCCTCATTTCTGCCTCTTGTATATCTTACTCAAGAACGACTTCAACACCGCTTCGATTGCCTTGCTAGGATGGCCTTCTATGGACCTTATCAGCTTCTCGTAGCTACTGCTCTCATATTCCTCAAACACGCCCTATCAACATGCACTATGTATGTTCATTTTTACTCCCTTAATACCAAATTATAATTTAACAACAACAAAGTCCTACCTTGAGATTGAGTTCGTCATAGAGGCTCTTCACTTTTGCAACATTCGACGGGTCAGCTTTTCCATAGTTCTCCTGCAACAAACATGTTTCATCATGTCAAGTTTTCCCTTTCATAACATGAGTCATGCTTGTGCACAACAACTCTTACATGTAGGATTTGCTTTTGTTCCTCGGTGCAAAGTTCCAATGCTTTCACGACCAACCAAGAGCACTTGAAATCTTCAATGTCTGTTCCTATCTGATAGGATAGCACAAGAAACTTGCATTAGATTCCCCAACTAAACAACAATCAGATGATAGATTGATAGTTGAGACTCACCTTGCCAATCGTCTCTGGATCGCCAAAGCAATCCAAATAATCATCCTGCAAAAGCATGGACACAACAGATCATTGACCTTCACATGATCCAAATCACGACAACTATGTATATATGCTCTTGTGAGTTAAGTTTTTGCACGTCCCTCACCTGTACTTGAAAGTAAATGCCCATGTCAACAAGAATGTTCTTTACATCAACATGGTTATCCAGATTTTCACCCGCCATTAGCAGAGCACATGCAACCTAAATTAAACATAGAATGTGAGTGAATAGTGCGTCATCAAACATAAAAGCTACAGTTCATACACGGGTTTCTACTCACCGGAAGGTAAAATGAGTAGTAGGCAGTTTTGTATTGGACAATGCGACGGTGCCTGCCAAAATGAACAAAAAGAAGTCATCTTTTGGAGAATAAGAATAAGCAACGTTTTCAAATAATCAGGATACATGTAACTATTCTCACAGTGACAAGGTGTATTTGGATAGATCTTTTTCCCCTTCAAGTGTAGTAATCAAATCTATCATCTGTCCTGAAGCTGTCTGAAACTCCACCTATGTTAAGACAACATGGAGTTAGATATCATCAAAACACAAAAGCAACTACTACATATCATAACTAGGCAAGTCATTACCTCATTGAACAAATCTAGAAGGTCTGCATAATAGAGGTTTGACCTGAAGTGCTTCTTGAGAATCCTAGGAATATGGTTACAGAGCAAAACTCCATAATTTACCGCAACCATACCAACCTGCAGCATACATGTCAGTAAGTTTTACTTGAAGGTGACTATGAATCACCCAAACAAGCCACACTTGGAACAAACCTTAGGCTGAACCAACAAGGTTGGGCAGGCTGGTGTGGGAGCCATCCATTATGTCATCTAGAACAAGAAAATATGCCTGAAGTTGAAACATAAGAAACTGCAGTCAAAATTGTCAGTAAATTGAATTGAAACAAAAAAATTCACATCATACCCATTAAAGAAAAACCATTATTAAAAACCAATAGAGCTACACAAAATATGGTCAGTAAACTCTCTGGATTGCCAAAACAATAAAATCAAACACATTAGGCTACTTATCCATACAACCTCAGTGGTATCATCATCAATAGCTTCAGAACTAACTGAATAAGTTTACCGGCATGAGAACTGCCATCTTTATATTTGGGAATCCACATCATCAAGAATAGGATCCACTTTAACCACCCAACTTCAAATCAAACTAATACAAAGCAATACGCAACATCACAATTTTCACTATTAAAACAATTTGACTAAACAAGTAAATCATCTAAAATTTTAAGAAAATCATTCACTTGAATACACCTTCACTCACTTAAGTAAGGTAGTCCTAAATTCTAATGATCCTAATAAGTCATTCTACAATTAATTTTATTATGATCAATTCAATTCAAGGTGGCTTCCATCACATTGATTGATTTAATGATAAAACACTTACCTAACTATGTGCTACATATGTAAAATTACTGATCTGAGACTTAATTCTCACAACTCAAGTCAAAATCTACTTCATCTATCTAAGGACGAAAGCAATAACAGAGCAAAAGAATCATACATCTTCTTGCGAACTTCGACCTGCTTCTGTTTACGCTCATACTCCTGCCTGATATTCTTCTTCTCCGCTTCCACCTGTTGCAACTTCTCGATGTTGAATTCCATGCCATAAACGAAAATGACACCATCAGTTTGAAGCTAATTGTGTAACTTGAAAATTCGTCAATCTTGAGACAATCATGGAACGAGGCACAAATTCTCAAAGAATGTAAAATCCTTACCTCGTTTGATCTTGCTCATCAACCTGAAACTCAACTCTGAGAACCTCCATACTCATTGCTACACCAAGAGTCATCTTCGCTACGTCGATTTGCTCGCTGAATCGCAGTGGCTCAAAGGTTAGTTTTCGCTTTTAGCTTCGACGAATCAGAAATCAAAATTTTAGCCAAGCTCCTCAACATCGATCTTTGTCCAGAGATCACTTTTTTCCGATTGAGCGAAGCAGAGCCTCGAGTCACGTCCAAAACGCAGTCCGGCGATGGCATGTTGTCGAGCAGGAGGAGGAAGAGGAAAATCCATCACCAATTCCGCCGTACTCAGCCATTGATTTGCTCGCTGTGGATTTCTTGAGAGAGAAAAGGTCAGAGAGAGAGAGAATGAGCCCTTCTCACGCACTGGTAAGGGTAGGTCAAATTTGTAGTTAAATTTACAAAATTGCCCCTGATTTATTTCAGGTTTTGATAATTACAATTTTGGCACTTACTTCTATGAATTTACAAAACTGACCCCATGTCTTAATTTAGCTGTCTTTTTTTAATTTAATTCCTTTGGTTTTCGCATACTCGCGTTAAGGT
>JAYMSU010001328.1:0-10703 GCA_036897765.1 Erodium chrysanthum | reverse complement strand
AGCCCTTACTCTTCAACTTCCTCATCGTCTTCTCTGGTCAACAGCCGCCTCATTCCTCGCTCTTGCACCTCCTCCGCTTCTTCGTACTTGAACTCCGGCGGCGGCGGCGGACTAAGCAGTTCTCGACCCATGACGCCGAGTCGCGGCCGCTCTGAGTCAATGTACTCGGCTCCGCCGAGCTATGGTGATGTCGGAGCGGTGGGGTTTCCGGGGGAGGAGCTGATTGCTGAGCCGGTGGATGCGCCGAGGACCGGGGATAGTATTTCGGTGACGATTCGGTTCAGGCCGTTGAGGTGAGGGGTAGATCCGTGTGGGTTTGATCAGATCTATAGCGGTATTGGGGTCGGTTCAAATTGGACAGCTTAATTTTTTAGGGTTGTGCAATTGGAGGGCTTGATTTTGGGTCTTTTTTGGTGTAGTGAGAGGGAATTTCAGAGAGGAGACGAGGTTGCGTGGTACGCTGACGGCGATAAGCTTGTGCGGTATGAGCATAATCCAGCTACGGCTTATGGATTTGGTATTTCTCCTGTTTGATTTTGAATTTACAATTTTGAATTGAATGCTTATATTAATTGTTATAAATTATTTGCTTGCTGATGCAAATCAGCAAATGTTTAGTCGATGCATTGGTACTCAATTGTATTTAATGTTGATCTTGATGAGTTTCTGATCATGATTCTGGGGTGGTTTACCATTGCAGATAAAGTTTTTGGACCGCATACAAATACTCAGGATGTATATGAAATAGCAGCTCAACCTGTAGTCCGTGCTGCAATGGAAGGTGTAAATGGTATGTCATTATTTTCTTATATTTCAGAATCCATTGGTTGAATCTACAATATGTTGATAACGCGAGTCAAATTAGCCGGAAGAGTAGCTGCACTGGTCATGTGGAAATTTACATATTTCCATTGTGCCATTGTTCTAGATGGTTTTTGGTAGATTGTTTAGTGTCATGTAGTGCTATAATCAATCTGTGGGATTATGGAGTTTCTTATATATGATTGCTAACAATGTAGGAACTGTTTTTGCCTATGGTGTCACGAGCAGTGGCAAGACACACACTATGCATGTAAGTGTAACTGGTTATCAAGGTTTTGTTTGTCTCTCCTATGGAACTTAAGATAATTTAAAACCTACCAAGCTACCAATTAAAATGTGTTGTTTTGAAATCACTATTGACTGGTCCAACCGAGGACAACACTGCCCTTTATTAATAGATCGTACATTCTCAATCTATCATTAATCTCGAGTACTGACTGATAGCTTCCATAAGCTTTAGCAACTGCTTAAAGTTAGCTTAAACATATTTTCATGTTTAAAATGACAGTGACTCAATTTCTTCCCCAAATATGCATTATTTTATTATTTCACTTGTGGTTCTTTACCAATGATGGATCGTACCTCTGAACACTTTTCTTTACCTTGAATGCTACTGGAGCCGTGTTTCTGGCAACTCAAGTTTGAGTAGTGAGTGTCTTTCTTGGTATAAACGATAACCTATCAAGCTTATATTCTATTGTCTTGTCATTGCCTTTTTTCTTGTTCTAAATATGTGCAGGGAGATCAAAATTGTCCAGGTATCATACCATTGGCAATCAAGGATGTTTTCAGCATGATCCAAGATGTAAGTGTTTCAGTAAATGTGCTCTTTTAGATGGATTATGTCCTTTTGAAGTTGACTTTTATCCTTTCCTTCTTGCCTTGACATTTTTTCTTGGCTTGACCTAACTTGTCTGGCTTCATTTTTAAGTTTTATTTGCACATATTATATATCCTTTACCAAGTGAAGATGGATGACTAGTTACATTTTTACTTCAGACTCCAGGACGAGAGTTCTTGCTCCGCGTGTCTTATCTTGAGATCTACAATGAGGTTAGTGACAAACAGATAATTTGAAGTGTTGAGTTGTAGGATCAGGCTTAGGCACATATTCTCTTTTTGATGTGTCTTTTTATCTCCTTCAAATTATGAATTCTCTATCAGTAAAAGACAACTACATCTTAGGCAACATTGTCTTTTATGATAATTTGTTGTAAGAAAATTATCAGGCTTATTATGCTAATTTATTTTGGTCTCAGGTGATAAATGACTTGCTCGATCCAACTGGTCAAAACCTGCGTGTTAGAGAAGATGCACAGGTTGTTATATGTTTTAGTAACTTTATTTTTTATTTTGTCTTAGGATGAGGGTAAACCTTGGTACACAATCGTAGTAGTAAGTCTCCAAACATGAATGACCTTCTCCGCTGGGCCCTTCCATGGTGGCACCCGCATGCTTCGGCCATCTGCACTTTAGTTTAGACATATGATGGTCCATTTTTGGTTACTCATGAACATTTTTCTGTTCTGTTCTGTTTTATTCTCTCTCTCTCTCTCTCTCTCTCCATCTCAGTATTTATGGCAATAATTGACTACAAACTGAATTTAATTTCCATGGGTGGAAATGATTGATTTCTTAAATTTTTTGTTGCAGGAGATCTTTGTATATTATCGATGGAATATAATCTAGTTGTTGATTGTTGGTTTATGTACTAATTGTTATTTTCATGCAGTGAAATTCAAGAATAAATTATTCACCAATTAACAGATTTTCCTTGTAGTTTCGTCAGTTTAGGAGTTCATCCAATTCAATACTTGTCTACTTACTTTTGCTTCCATAAAATTTTCAGGGAACTTATGTTGAAGGCATAAAGGAAGAAGTAGTTTTGTCTCCTGGACATGCATTGTCTTTTATTGCTGCTGGAGAAGGTATCGTGGGATGTACCTTCTGTCAATTTTTTATTTATAGCATGTCAATCATCAACCAAAAGACTTTCTTGCTGAACTTTCTATTGCTGTTTGTTAATGGAAGAACACCGTCATGTTGGATCAAACAACTTCAATCTTTTCAGTAGCCGAAGTCACACCATTTTCACGATGGTAATCATTCAACATTGGAAAATTTCTGTTGCTCTATTACAATTGCTAGTAACCTGACAAGACTTGGTTTCTTTCTCTATTGTTTTTATTTACTTCTCTTTTTTTCTTTTAGTTGTATTGATGTCAAATTTATAATCTGTATGTATTCAGGTGCATACACATGTACAAACAATCAACTGTTAAGTTTCTCTGAAGTTCATGTTTTAAATTTAAATTTTGATATATCCCAAGTCTCATTTACTTCAAGAAATCTTATGCATCATGCCAGTTCGCTAATTGAAGAATTTAGGGTTGTTGTGTTCAATATAAGTGAGCCACAGTGCTGATCAGTGGTATGAAAAGAACATAGAAATGTATATATATAATATAGTCTTCAGATGTCAGAGTGGTCTACTAGGACTAGGAGTCTTACCTAAAAAATATTGATGGTAAAAAATGTTAATAGTCTAACCATTGAAAGCAAGCAATTTTTTTTTTGTAACACATTCATTTTCTTCCATGCTTACCAATTCTAACTCATGGATGCATTTGCAGATGATTGAAAGTAGTGATCATGGTGATGAATATGATGGTGTGATCTTCTCTCAACTTGTATGATCTCTAATCCCTTATGATACCTATTCAAAGCATAATACATTCATCTTAATTTTAGAATATGCTTTACCTCATTGTTTTTTTTGTTACTTCAGAATTTGATTGATCTAGCTGGATCTGAAAGCTCGAAAACCGAAACAACTGGACTACGGAGAAAAGAAGGTGCATACATAAACAAAAGTCTTCTCACTCTTGGAACGGTAAGTGCAAGATGAATTACATAAAGAAACACAAAATAATCAAGTATTCTATTTTGCGTAAAAAATGTATCCAAATGGTCTGTTCACATCCATGAACTATTTTAACTCGTATATTACAGGTTAGATGGTTTATTTTTTCAGTAGTAGTGATCAGATGTTCCTCGCAAATCATTTCAATCTTGAGGAGTTTTTATTTGTCTTACTGGATCAACTATTATTAGTTACAAATACTTTAGTTTATCTGCATCAGTCTTTTATGCACCCTTATACTTTCTGATGTCATCCCTTATTAATGATTCTTGTACAAACATTGTAAGTCTTTTAGGCTCACAACTTGATTTAATGGTTGCATTCTGAAGGTTATTGGAAAACTTAGCGAAGGAAAAGGATCCCATGTTCCATATAGAGACTCTAAGCTTACCCGTCTTCTGCAATCTTCACTCAGTGGGCATGGACATGTATCGGTGAGTTTGAAGTATAAATAAATATTATTAGTTTACTGATGAAAGATGAATTTAAGCTTTTCGATCTGGTAGAAAGTTCAACTTTTGTGTCTGCACACCTTTATTCTTTAATGTTATCTTAATGTGCACTTGTCCTGAGTCCATCTTGAGCCAATAACTAATTCAACTTGTTTTGCATTTTGATGCAAAATCTCTCAGCTTATATGCACAGTTACTCCTGCATCCAGTAGCATGGAGGAAACACACAATACATTGAAGTTTGCAAGCAGGGCAAAGCGAGTAGAAATTTATGCCTCACGTAATAAGGTGTTAAATTCTCTGCTGATGAAATTAGTCTTTTGCAAAATTTATGTCCTGATTCGAGCTAGCTCTTCTCTGTTTTAAAATAATTCTTTTTTTTTGACAGATCATTGATGAAAAATCTTTGATTAAGAAATATCAAAAAGAAATTTCATGTCTGAAGACTGAACTTGATCAGCTAAAGAGAGGAATGATTGTCGGTGTTAATCACGAGGAGCTTTTGACATTGAAGCAAAAGGTTTACTGTTATTTTTGACTGTTTCTCATGCAAATCCTATGTAGCATACTTTTTTGACAAATTTTTACAATCCATCTTTATTTGTTGAATAGTTGGAGGAAGGTCAAGTGAAAATGCAGTCAAGGTTGGAGGAAGAAGAGGAAGCAAAAGCTGCTCTAATGAGTAGAATTCAGAGGCTGACTAAGCTTATTCTCGTTTCTTCAAAAAATACGATTCCTGGCTGTTTGAGCGATATCCCTAGTCATCAACAGAATCATTCCGTGGGTGAGGATAATGTAAGTCCTTTTTCTTCAGCTACCAAATAACATATGGCTTGCTCTGTATGTGGGGGTTAGATTAGTAGTTAACCTCTGGTTAACTTAGGCTAGGTTAGGTTAGCATTTCCTGCTTTATTGCTGATAAAAAGGATAGACTCGGGTCAGTACTCAATGGTGACAATGCTTCACAATGATATTTAGATTGAGAAAACCACTGATGTGGCCCCTACTTCGATTATTCTTGCCTATTGTCTTACCATCATTCTTTGTTTACATTAGATTCAATGTTCATACAGTTTTCTGATGTAAACAACTTGTATCTATACTTATCTTTCATGTTCTTTCTGTCAGAAGTTGGATGTTCATCAAGGTGATTCTTTGCATGTTGAAAATGTGGACTCCTTATCTGTGTTGACAGTTTCTCCAGATCTGTCTGATTTTGAACACACAAGATCTTCTAGCAAGTGGAATGACGAACTCTCACAGATTGGCAATACAGTCACTGAATCAACTCATGTGGGTGAACTTATCAGTAGTTTGAAAATACAACCACTTTTTTGTTGTTTTGTTATAATACATATTTTTGTCTTATAATTTCTGTTTCTTGAGAGGATATTTATTTTTGTTTTGGGGGTAAAAATTACTGTTCTTTATAATATTTTTTCTTGGTTGTTGACATATATGCCAGTTTATTTTCATTCGTTCTGGTATGCTGTCTTTAATAGCCACAGAAAGTATAAGACCTAATATTTTTAGTTTAAGATCATTAGGTCCACAGTTCAGTTGCATTCTCTTTGTATTTATGTCAGCCAACAAGGCATTGGTCTTGTAGCAGGAATTGCCTTACTATTCTTTTCGTTCACCTCTTTGTAACACATTAAGTACTTATTCCCAGCACTCTAGTACTTCAAAATTGCTGTTTGTGAGTAGTTATATGTGATTATCTTGATATTTGCAGCCATTGATAGCTTGAATTCCTAATATTCTTGTAGTCCTGTCTTTATGTAAGTGCTTATTGTATTGGATTCAGGGAGGGATTACAATGTCAGATCAGATGGATCTTCTTGTTGAGCAAGTTAAGATGCTAGCTGGTGAGATTGCATTCAGTACTAGTACCCTAAAGCGCCTGGTGGAACAGTCTGTAAATGATCCCGAGAGTTCAAAAACTCAGGTATACTGTTCTCCCTTTGTGTTAAAGCCCAATCCAACCCTAAAGCTCAACAGTTAGTGTTGTATCAAGGAAAATTACACTTCACTACCCTGGTAGATTGATCTAGAGTTCTTTATTCTCGAACAATTGTGGTCTTCACTGTAAGAGCATGCATAATTTCCAGGAATCCTGATGAGGTCTAAGTGCATGGTTTTCAAATGCAGATTCAGAATTTGGAAAGTGAGATCCAAGAAAAGAGGAGTCAAATGAGAATTCTTGAACAACATATTATCGAAAGTGGAGAGGCTTCCATTGCTAATGCATCACTGGTTGAAATGCAACAGGTAGCCTCTTCATTATCATTCCACAATTTCTTTCCCATCATAGTTATCATTACCTATAACCATTTCTAGTGTCCTTTCTCTTGTAACAGACAGTTATGAGGTTGATGACCCAGTGCAATGAGAAAAGTTTTGAGCTGGATGTAAGTTCCTTGCTTCAACACTCGAAATGTACGTATACTGTGACTGCATCATTTAAAAAAATTGATTTGTGCTTAATTATTGCAGATAATGTCTGCAGACAATCGTATCCTCCAGGAACAGTTCCAGTGTAAGGTAATACCAACGCCAGTTGGTTTTATTAATTTCATTATCATTCAAGTTATCTACTAGTTTGAAGATGTTAGCCTTTTGTGTGAAGTATGATTACCCATGCGGATCTTTTCCTCTACTGTATACTGTTGTCAGTGCTCAGAGAACAAGGAATTACAAGAGAAGGTGAATCTTCTAGAGCAGCGTCTGGCTTCATTTAATGGTGACAAGACATCAAATTCATCTGAGCAACTCGTGTCTGAAGACTATGCTGACGAATTGAAAAGGAAAATTCAGTCCCAGGTAGTTTCTTTGTTCTTCCAGAATCTGTCATGTTACATTGTATTTCTTTGCGATCTTAATGATTCATAAATGATAGGCTGTGTGTTTACAATAGGATTAAGTGTAGGTGACCTGGTCTATTTATGAGTTGGTTATTGAATTAGAATTATTAAAAAAATAGAAGAAAAAGAATATTTTCTTACAAACCTGGATATACATAGTTATCTTAGTTCTCAAGGAAAGTAATGTATATTGGCTGTATATGCTATAATCTTTAGGTAACGATCTTGGCTGTTGAGCACGGAATGTGTTGAATCTAGTCCAAAGGGTGTGAGGTGGGTGAGGAAAAGTCAAGATTGAGTTTCTAGGTTTATTGTGTGAATAGTTTCTAGAACCGTGACAGTAATAATCAAACCAAGATTGGTTTCAATGTGTGCAATTAGAGCAATTTTTTGGGGACATATCAAGTCGCATAGGTTGACAGTGGAGTCACCCATGCCGACATTTACAATATGCCCTATTGATCTCCATAAACAGCTGTGTAAATCTATATCCCCTTTGGTATTGTTTGGCAACAGGATGATTAACATTCCTGGAAAATTCCCATGAAAGTTGATAAGAGCATAATGCAAACGGGAAAGTGAAGTGAAAATTCCTAGTTGCAAATTATGAATACTTTGTTTGGTTCAAAATTGTAAAAGTGGACGCCAAGAGGGAAAAAGTAGGACAATTAATTTATTTCAATAGTCATCCATTTAAATAATGAGATGAAAAAGGAAGGGTAAAATAGTCTACAATTTCCCCCCTATCTAGGAAAGTTCATGAGGTTTTAGAAACTCACCTTTCCCATGGGATTCTATAATCCCTTCCGACCTGGAATTTAAATTCCCCCAGAAAGCTTGAATCGTATCTTGTATCCAAATGGTGTATTTGATAGTAAGTTATCAATTTTCCTCTATAGTCTAACTTCCCCCTATCCAAAAACAGGGGCCAAACCATACCTGTAAGTTCTGAAACATTGAAAACGGCACAGTTCTTCAACTGACTAGCTGAAATCCATTTTATTGTTTGTGACATAACGGGAACCCCCTCATAACACCCACTGTAAGTAGTGTATAAGGAAAATAGTATGAGATGTTTCTGATGTTATATTATCTATTAAATCTTAACAGGAGTTTGAGAACGAAAAACTAAGACTAGGGCATGTTCATCTTTCGGAAGACAACAATGAATTATGTGTACAGAATCAAAGATTGTCGGAAGAAGCTTCTTATGCAAAGGAACTGGCCTCTGCTGCTGCAGTTGAGTTGAAGAATTTAGCTGGGGAAGTAACCAAACTCTCCTTACAGAATGCAAAACTGGAAAAGGAACTGTTGTCTGCAAGGGAGTTGGTACATTCTAGGGGTGCTTCTTTACTAACTGTTAATGGTGTTAACCGCAAACATAATGACAGAGTTAAACCTGGGAGGAAAGGACGGATATCTGGCCGAGCTAATGAAGTTTCAGGTTCTGATGATTTTGATTCATGGAATCTTGATCCGGATGATTTGAAAATGGAACTGCAGGCTAGAAAACAAAGGGAGGCAGTTCTTGAGGCTGCCTTGGCTGAAAAGGAGTTTCTAGAAGATGATTATAGGGAAAAGGCTGAAGAAGCCAAGAAAAGGGAAGAAGCTCTTGAAAATGAGTTAGCAAACATGTGGGTACTTGTTACTAAGTTGAAGAAAGAGGGGGGACCCATCCCCGAGCTGAGCACTGATGAAAGACATATTAATGGGGTAGATCCTAGTAGTACTGGGATAGCTGATGACATCAGCAGTAACACTAGTGGTCCTAAAGAGACACAATTGTCTGACAATAGGGAACCTGCAGACGAAAATCCCAAGGAAGAACCCCTTGTTGCACACCTGAAGGTAACGCCCACAAACCAATTCCATGTTTCAATTGCAGTCATTTTTGTTTCCCAAGGAACTTGCTGAGTCATATTTGTTTCTCTTAAAAAATATCCCTACCTTGAGTAGATTAACTTACCCTAGTCTTTGACTGGGCATCTTCACTCATATTCAATTGGTATAGAGTTGAATGCCAATTAAGAAGCAGGCCTGTTGCCTAAATTATTTCAATGATTTTGAACACTTACTGTATTGAAAACTTTGTGAATTGTTTTAGAGGATGGTCCAAGAGATAGTAACCATTGTGCATATGTCATTGTTTTCAGGCAAGAATGCAAGAGATGAAAGAAAAAGAGCTCGAGTACCAAGGAAATGGAGAAGTAAATTCCCATGTGTGCAAAGTATGCTTTGAATCACCGACAGCAGCAATCCTTCTCCCATGTCGGCATTTTTGTTGTGAGTCATCTTCACATTCCTTGTGTGGATATGGATTCTATTTTCTTATGTTTTTTAGTGGTAACGGGAATTATGCTTTTTGCAGTGTGTGAATCTTGTTCCCTAGGTTGTTCTGAGTGTCCAATTTGTCGCACGAAGATTGCAGATAGGGTTTTTGCATTTACTCCTTGACACCCTCAGAATGAAGGTTATCACAACATTCCTGTTTATATTATTGAATCCATATTCATTTCAAATTTAAACTAGTAGGCCCTCAAGCCTTTACTTACCCTTTATCTAGTCAGAAAAAAAGAAAGAAATACACATACCTAATATGGGATTATTGCATAGAGGAAACCCCTATCTTTTGACTTCTCTACTGGACTTAAGTTCGAAGTTACCATTATCACATTGGTCAAATGATATTATTCACAAACAGTTTCAACATTATTGAGTACTGAACTGCCTAGAGTTCATGTCAAGCATATTTTGATATGTGGTGATCATCTTTCTTATTTGCAGGCAGATATCATTATTAGCCTGTTTCCTATCATCCGTGTGATAGCAGGTGCAATTCTTTTATTATTTTTGCTGTATTTAACTGATTTTTGGTACATCGGTATTTGTTTCCATACCTCCTTGAGGGGCTGTAAAATAATAGGGAAAGTCAAAGGGAATAGAAGAAGATATAATTCAGTTTGGAACTCCTGAGGCAGGATGTTGCTTTGTCTTAGAAACATGCAACAGAATGTTGCTATCTGTTGTTTAAGCTTGCATTACCTTGTATAGAAACAATACTAAGATTTGACAAGAATTTGAGCTTAGTTATGTACCTCTTTAATCTTCAGAATATACCTGTTTAAGCAAATCTTGTTTTTGACGTATGTTGAAGAGGGATTGGAGCAGTCTACTTTGTTGGAGAGGTATGGTTGACTTGTATGCTTAGGTCTACTATGGGTTTGCATGGGTGGATGTCTCATTTTTGACTTGCCCATAAATATGCAGATTGACGAAAGTGAGACCCGTCTATGGATTGGTATGTGTTTGCGAATTTGATCCACCGGGTTGTGGGCAGGTTGGACCCAACTTGCCTAATTGGGACATATTACAAAATTTGAAAACCTATTTTTATTTTAAAATTAATGTGCAAACCTAATTTGTTTTTTTTTAAATAGGGTTAAAAACTGGAAGTGCTCATATATATTATATATTCAACATCAAGTTATACATAATCAAACTGACTGACGAATAAAACACTAACTATGATATTACAGACTCCATATTAACTACGGACTCTATAATATTACAAACTCCAACTTGGTGAGAATAATTATTCCTGCGGTCAACGTTAAAAGAGCATAGCTTGCGTACCGCCTAACA
>JAYMSU010001327.1:0-10710 GCA_036897765.1 Erodium chrysanthum | reverse complement strand
GCCTCCTTGAGCTTCCTCAACCAATCATGTATAGCCTTGTCCGTGAGTTGCTTCTGCTCCGCATCTTGAAGCACGGCCTGGATGGCTGAGAGTGTGCTGGCGAGGATTTTGAGCTGCTTATCAAGGCCCAGAAGAGATCCAAACTCCTTGACGATCAAGGAGTTCAGATTCTCAAGCAAAATTTGAAGAAAAGCCTCAGCCATTGAGAAACGATGGGTTGCTAGCTTGCTTGCTTCAGATGAGGGTTAGCTACAGCAGGTATGACAAGTCTTGTATCGTGTTCTTTAAGTCAATATCTATGTTAAATTCAACAAACTTAATAAACGAGGCTTGAAAATATTGTTTCCAACATAAATGAGTGGGGTCCAATGTAATTTCAACCAATCAGAAAAATGGTGCTTCAGAATTGCTAACCTTTTAGTTGCTTGTTACATTTGTCTAGATATGAACTGATCACCACAGTAAATCGACCCACGATGGGATAAACAATGGTTTTGAGATCCAAATTGACATGGTATATATGTATATGATCATATAAATTTTCACCACATTGTGGCATTATACACCAGGTGAATTCACCAGTCTATTTTTTTATACAGTTCAAGGTTACTATTGCATGACGAATTCTCTTTTCATTTTCAAGATTGCTGAAGCAAGGCAGAGAGAGAGTATAGGACAGGAAATTTAGAAGTTCAAGCCAAGTAACTCATGCATATGAAGCACGGAGGATCTCTCAAGTGTTCATCGGGTGTGACAAGCTGCAAGCACACGCTGTGAAAGACATGGCCACACGCCAGAACAGCTACCTCTGGAAGTACTGAAGGCTCAGACTCCTCATCTGCGGGAGGATTCGCCAGATCATCCTCACAAATCCAGCAGTTCTCTCCAATTGTTTTTCTAGCCTCATGAATAACTACAAAAAGACCATGTTTATGATAAGTGACACTGCAACAGATTTGATTTTTATAGCTCTGTTAACATTTATATTCAGATATGGTATAATGATTTGCCCTGTACAAAATCTCTCTCAAGCCTCAAACAGGTACACTTGGTTGTTTTACTCTGCAGTCAAGTATTTGGTATCAATCCTTAACCACAGACAAAGGTATTTGCCAAAAAGCAGTAAAGCTGGCATGAGCAGGTTCTCTTTCCTCTTAAGATGGCTTATTAAGAATTGTGTTTGGTATTTGCAACTGATGATTTTATAGAGTAAGGTCTAGTCCAAGTATACCCTACTAATCTTAACCACATAGAAGCTTAAAAGGAATCGACTAATGTCGGGTTATAGAACGCATTTAGGATATTGGCATAAGTAATCTATAGCAAGAGGGTAAAACAAACCTGCAGATATCCCACAGAGTACAGTTTGACTGCTGTGAGCTATATGTTTGATTTTGGATGGTCGCCTAGAGGGATGTTTGGGAGGGAGGGGCTTTTCAAGTGAAAGCTTTTGTGGAGCTGCAGTAGTACGAGTGTGACTCTTATAAACTGGTTGTGAAGACACTCTTTTGTTCTGAACAGACTTGCACTTTTGAGATTCACCTGGTTGACTTGAAGAGGATGAAGCTGCAGTTGTATGCAAACGAGTCTTCTTTACTTGTGGTGAAGATTCTTTGCTGTTCTGAACAGAATGGAACCTCTGAGATTGACCAGGTTGACTAGCAAAGCATGGAGCTGCAGCTGTATGCAAACGAGTCTTCTTGACTTGTGGTGCAGACTCTTTGCTGTTCTGAACAGGCTGCCTAATTTTAGACTGACCAGGTTGACTTGCAAAGCATGGAGCTGCAGTTGTATGCAAACCAGTCTTCTTAACTCGTAGTGCAGACTCTTTGTTGTTCTGAGCAGGCTGCTTATTTTTAGATTGACCTGGTTGACTAGCAAAGCATGGAGCTGCAGTTGTAATCAAATGAGTCTTCTTAACTTGTGGCGCAGACTCTTTGCTGTTCTGAACAGGCTGCCCATTTTTAGATTCCACTGGTTTCCCTGCAAGCAGAAGCAATAAGATTAAATACTGAAATCTTTGGCTTGTGAAACTATATTGGCTATGTTTTGCAGGTTTGTGCCCGTATCAGTGCTTCTTAAACATAATATGAAATCTTTGCCTTTCAGTTTCAGCATGAAATGATCTACTCTCATCGATGCCTCTAATTTAACCTAACAACACTAGGACTACACACTAAGGTCAACCAAAGGCACCTTACAAATGAAAGGGGCATCCCTTGTCATCTTCAAACCACTCATCAAGGCCAAAATGCTTAGTTCAAACCATGGTCTATAACCAAGTTTTCTCAGCAAATACATACCCATATAGAATTTAAATACAACACAGCCATTTCAGGGTTTGGTTCATAAGCACACCTAAGGGTTCATCCAAGGATATTGCACATAAATAAGTCAAACAGAAAGAGAAAAACTAAACGAACCAGGTGATGGCCGTTCTGGTGAATGTTGGGAAGGTTGGAGCTTCCTCTTATCTTGCCAAGTCAGGCTGGTACGACGAGGAGGAGCTGCTACTGTGGCCTGCCTAACATTCTTGCTTACAGATGGTGCAGACACCTTGTAACTCTGAAGGGGTTGATACCTTTGAGGTGGGCCTGCAAGCAGTGGCCATCACATAAGAAATCCCCTAATTGATGATGCTACAGAAAAATGAGGTTTCGCTTCTCAGAAAAATATCAAACACCTCGACTGCATTACACAGTCGTGACCCATTACAGCCTAAACAATTTAAAAAAAACGGCGCCACTACAACATACGCGATTCAATAAAAGAATCGAATGATCGAATTGAGTACCGGCTGATCGGGGTTTTACAGAGGGTTTTGCTGTCACGCTCTTTTTGAGTTCTCGACGAAGCCCAGATGGGTTCCTGCTTTCAGCTTCCTGCTCACCAGAATCGGGAGGAGAAGCCATCTGGCTCGATTCGATTCCTTTCTGGCGAACGCCCATTAGCAGCTACGATTCGAACTAGAAGGGTTCGGGACCTTGGCAGACCAGTTTCTGGTACAAAAGAAATCGAACCCGTTTCAGAAAAAGGAACAATTTTGGTTCAAATATTGATGAAGATTGAAGGAAAGAAGAAATACCCAGATGATGAAAAGAAATCAACAGATGGATTTTATGCAAATCACAAAGTGCGCGATACTGAAAAGGATGACCTTTTTGTGGAAATTGGGGGAAGCTGATTGAAGCCAATATTGGGAGTTGAGTTAAAGATATTTATAGTTTCGGAGATGGCGGTTTCGGTTTTCTTGGCCCCCAATTTAAAGAGTTTGGTATTATTTTATTTCCTTAAAAACATTTTAATTAATTTCTTTAAAGAAACTGATTTACACATCTAAAACCAAATGGACTGAATAAATTGAAAGAAAACCATTAAAATAAAAATATTTTTGTGGCTTACATCACAAGTTTCATTTTTACATTACTGTAACTCCTACATACATCCCTATAAAATGCATACATCTAGTTTTCTACTTTCATTCCTCAAAAGAAGAAACAGAACAGAGCCATTAGCCATGGCTTAAACAAGTCGATCTTAAAGAGTAATGAAAGGTGCAGTACTGAACGTAATATTCACAGTTTTCACAAACTAGAAAAGATGAAATTTTATATACACAAAAGGAGAGAGTAGCTAAATGGGATTCATCAGCTCTGTACATGAGAGAAAGAAGAAAGCAAAGTTGAGGTCACCTCCAACAGCAACAGGGGTGAATAGTTTTATATATCTACACTTGATTGATTCTTCCATTCCATCATGTCTATCTCTGCATGGAGCATAGGGATCAGGAAGGAGGTGGTGTATCAGGTAACATGGCTACTGTCACTACAAAGTATTCACACCCAACAGGAAGACCGTATGGATTCCAAGTTACTCCCGGGTTAAAGGTCAACCCATTACTCTCTATATCAGAAGATGTCATTGTATCAAGCTCCGCCCGAGTTGGCTTCACAGTCTGGTGCTCAATATGCACAATCTGCCCAACAATGTAGCTAGGCTTGTTGGGAAGATGGTCCACAAACAAAGCTACAGACTCAGCAGACAGGTAATACTTTAACGAGTTGCGAATCACTGCCTCATAGTGCCCGCCTCCGTTCAGAACAAATGCTGCTATCTCATGCACTTCCAGGCGACTGAAAGATATCTTTTCCTTGCTTGCCTACACCATTTGAACAAGTAAGTCACGAGATCAAAAATTTATGCTGGAGGAGGAAATCTTAGGAAAAGAATATATGCTTGTCACTTTTAGATCACATGAATGACGTCACAATCAAATGGTTGTTATTAGCTCAGCTAGAACAAAATGCCAAACCAATGGTTTTCCCGGTACAACAAGTCAGGGCACAGTTCAGAACAACTTGATCCATCAATTTTATGCATATCACTATGTACTCAGAAGATATTTTATCATGCATGAGGGAAAAAATGTAAAATCCAGGAAACCTCATCCACCAATTTTAGTTCCAAGTCCATAGTCAAAGAAAAAGTTACCCGTTTCTCAAGCTGGTGCTTTGTGTACAAAGTTTTAACCATCTCTTTCTTTTCTTCCAATTCCTTCATAAGTTGTTTGTTAGCAGCTTCAACTTTTGGGTATTTGTCGAGCATCTCTTCATGGTCTCTAGACAAGGAGCCAACTCTTTCTCCAAGGACACGGATGCATTTCCGTAACTCAGCAGTGCCCTCATCTTCATTGTCATTTCTAGAACTGAATTCCAAAGCAAAAGATTTAAATCACAACCATTATCATTGGCAAGAATGGAACTGCAACGTAAAAAATAAAGGCAACAAAGTCCCCAAAAAAAACTACAAAGGACTAGCCAAAAGAAAGTAAGTGTATAAACTTTCTCTGCATAGTAAGTTGAAGTTTCCCCTATTTCCGCTCTACATTTTACAAAACTAAATCAAGCTCTATTGATATATTATTCAGCCACTTTGTCAAAATAATGAAAACACAATGTGGTGCATTTTAAAAGCAGCTTACTTGGCTAAAGATTGAGCTAAAGCACGCAATGAATCAGCCAAAACAACCACCCCGCCTGGAGCATAAACACAACTTCGAAGTCGTTCAAAGAGGCCACGCATTTTCACAGCAGAGGCACGCAGAGCACTATACTCTGAAGCCCTACGATCAGCTGCACAAAGATGGGTTTGAGCTTCCTCTCTTGCTTCATGTAAGCAATTCTCCAAGTGAGCACAGTTCATCTGCCAGACATAAAGGAAGAAAAGAATTACATTATTCACACACAGGCAACTTAATGATAATTCTGTAAACTCTACAATGCCTATTCAGTCTAAACACAAACTAGAATGTGGTAAAGTCAGATCCTTTTTCTGTAAAATATTAGGCTCAGAGGCATTGATGTTTAGGTAAAACAAAGAAATAAAATCTTTTTAAGTTCACTAAACAAGTTCCCATATGAACGTCACAATAAAAGTACCATGGTCAGTACACTTTAAAAGGAAAATAATACACAACATACAAGTTATATTATGGTACAGAGAACAACCAACTGAAAGTATAAACTACTACTTGCTCCAAAAATGAGTGTCCCTTTTCCTTTTTGTTAAGTTCGTTACGCATTAAGTGTCACTAACATCCCCATGATAAGTTAACTTCCTTTAATTTGGTAAAGCACATAGGGATGTAAGGGGGAAAGTCCATCACTAAATAACTAATCCTTAATTTCTACATAAACAAAAAGGTGAACACTAATTTTGAATTGGAAGGAGTACTACTACTACCACCTGACATTATGCAACATGCTAATTTCAATTTCAAGGGTTGGAAGTTTCCAGTATATTCAAATACTTCCTACCACGCACAAGTAGAAATACTAATCACAACAAGCATCCAATCGAATAATGTAAAATGTTACCTAAGCATAAGCTAATTGGAATGGACAATTATAACACAAAAACAATCTCTGTTTATTCTCCGATCAGGTTATGTGTGAATACTACAATCTCTGTTTACTGAGTACTATTTCCTGTATCACGGTGCTCTTCTTTCTGATCCAACATTACCAAATGGAAAGATGCATGTACGTGAACTAATTTCATAATTATTATTTCAAACTATAAATAGTTATTGTGTATCTCATGCATAAGCATGGTTGAAGCTCCAAAGATAATAGCTTATCAACAAACGTGGTCCTCGATAAAAAAAAGTATTACTAGAAGAAACAGAATTTGTCCAAAACCATAGCGATAAAACTAGGGGAAGCAAAGAGTGTAAAAGAATCAATCAATTATATGTTAAAAACCCTACTGAAACCTTTAGCTAAGAGAAAGAAAAGGAAATGGTATGCACCAACTAATACCTGAGATTCATCAAGGAGCTTTTGACTCATTTCCAGCTCTCTCCTAAGCACAACAACCTCCTCCATAGCAGCCTTAAGTTTGCCTTCTGTTTCGCTTAACTGGTTTGACTTGTCTGCAAGTGCACTTTGAAGTTCCAAGACAAGATCACTGTGAAGTTTGGAATCCAGACCTTCCTCAACAGCTGCATCAAAAGCTAAGAGATCTTGAGACTCAGGCATGCTCTCGGCAGTTGAACTGTGCCCCAACTGTCCCGGTATTTTATCTTTTCCGTCTTTATCCCCATGCACATAGTCACGATTTGGCTCCATCATTGAGGAATCCAACTGAGGATTTAACATTCCGGAGGAATCCATCATGTTTTCATCCACCCCTTCTCGGCCTCTGCTTAGTTGGCTTGTAAAACGATTAAGTTTAACGTCCAAAGGATTTGAGATACATGATACCTCTTCCATGGGCTCAGAAGTAGATACACAAGGAATGTGGGCTTCACCACCCGAGTAATCTTGCTTACAGACATCCGCCTCTGCAGCCATATGTCCCAAATCAAACACGTCCTTGTTATTTGAAATGTTCTTTCCTTGCAAATGCAGGTCAGATAACCTCTGCTCTAATTCTTGAATACGTTGCTCATATGATACCAGCTGCATCTGCTTCATCCTTACCACGGACTGGAGATGTTTTTCATACTCATCTTTCAGATTCAGGGCTTCAGCTGTTTTCTCAGCAGCATTCTTTAAAATCGTATCTAGCCTACTATCGTCCAACAATTCATAATCAGCTTCAGGACTAAAAGAGCAAATGAGGGCTATTGCAGAAGCAAGTTCTGCTTTGAGTTTTGCATTTTCAACTTCCATTTTGCTTGTTCCAGCAATCTCTACAAGGTCAGAGGCCTCAAGGAGATCCCCAGTCTCATATTTTTGAAGGGCATCCACGGGAATCTCTTCACCCTCAGCGGAAAGAGAACTATCATTAGACATTGAAAATGAACCTTTCATGCTCCCCTGCTTCTGACTCTTATAAGGCAGTCCCGCCAAATATTCAGGAGCATATCGATCAAGGTCAGGAATGTCTATATCAAGCAAACCTGTATCAAAAGGAGCAATATTTACATCACACTGGCTAGGAACATCATACAGTCCCATTGCTGCTAAGACATCTCTGGGTATGTATAGGCTATTATCTTTCAGAAACACCTCCCTTCGCCTAACCTCAACCTCTCTCTTTGTTGCAAGCTTTTCTGCCATTTGTCCAGCCATGCCCATGTAGAGTTTCATGGAAGCTTTTCTTCTAACTACTTCCGCAAGGCAGGCTCTGTATGCAGGGCCTACCCTACGGACCAACTTTAAGTCCATGAACAGATCATCCTGGCGTACCATTGCCTCCTTGAAAACCGGAAACTGTAATTTAGCATCTTTGATTATGTGAGTAACATACATTATCTTTTGCATGTAGTTATGAACGAAGATGTTCATTTCATTCTTCTTATCCTTGCAAAACTCGAGAAGTTTGGATATTGAACGATCACAAGCCTGCATTCTTGGCAGGTGACTCTTGTCATGGACATCATACATTGGACCCAAAGCTGATACTGCATCGTGTGGACGTAGTGAGGAAGACAATTGAGAAGACAGGCAATCATCCACAAGTTTCTTCACTGTACTTACATCTTTGCTGCATGACAGACATATATAGTTATTGACTCTTGACATTGATGCCATTATGAAATTATTCACCAATTACAGCTGATCAAAACAGCAAGAAAGCACACAAAATTAATAAAAGGCTAATCATTTGCACAGTAAAATATATATAAAAACTGAAACAAATATAATTAAATCACTGCACCTAGATACAAAATGGCTTTTAAAAAATATGGTGAGATAAAAAAACAAACCAAACAAGATGTCAGATGGTAAACATTACATTACTTGCAACTATAGACCAAACAACAATGTATTAATAATAGCCATGCATATGGCAAAATAAGGAAAACCAACCTCAAAGACTGCATTAGGCTCTTTTGTTCATTAATGTAACGCTGCTGCTCTTTAATCATTGCATCCAAATTCCTAATAGGCAGAGATGCCTTGCTGGAAAACAACTCCTCAACCTTAAGCTTAACTTCACCAAACATCTCCTTGAATTGTGAAACCTTATTCTCAAACTGCCTGTGAGAACTGCTACAATTCTCCACTGACTTGCACAAGTTTTCTTCCTTCACAAAATCCAGTAAACTCTTGCGCGTCTCTGTCTGCAGTACAGGATGAAGCTTTACAGATCTCAATTTCTCTAAATCTCTCCCAAAGTTCATCAAAAGATCTGAATGCATCCGATGCTGGAGAGTATACCTCTTCATGAATTCAGAATAATTTTGGTTAAGCATTCTGTAGAACTGATCCAAATTACCCCTTGCAACCTCTAGAGCCTTCTCTTGCACCTTTTGCTCTCTCAAAAGCCTCTGGCAATTATCATACTTCACTTGAGTGCGACTATAGATGCAATGCCCCCGGTGGTGATGATACCTGAATTGCCTCTCATATGAAGGCAAGGCCTTCATAGCGGGGTCTGAAGCATCATCCAGAGGATGCGGGTCATTCAGGGAGGATGGTGGCGGAGGGTCAGCAATGTCAAGGTCCTCAACTTGTTCTGGTAGGGGAGGTGAAGAATTAGCGAGCAGCCTTGACTTATTGAAGATGAACACTTCTCTATCATCAGAGGGGAGATTGTATGCTGCAAGTGGCCGATGAGGCTCAAGTTTCACATCCAGACGAAGAACAAGCTGATCACTGAAGATCAGCCCTGACACTGTTGATTCAATGTACCTCATGACTGCCTCCACAGTTGTGTTCTCATCACAGCTGAGAATGTATGAGTGTCCATTTTCAGCAATATGAACAAGCAGCTTGCCCTCATGAACCGAGCCTTCTGAACTCATCTTATCCCCAGAATAAATGTTCTCCACCACAAAGTTGGGATGAAACCAACCAAACTCAATACAGCTGAGAATTCACAAATTTCCAGCCTTCTCAAAAACAGATCAACAAAGGTCCAAACTAAGCAAACAAGCCACTGAACATTCCCAAAATCAGCTTACAAACCCAGAGAAAAATCTCCAATTCAAATTGAGACTTATAATCCAGAAAGGATTTAGGTGATTTTCATAGACACCAGGAAAGGATTCAATCCAGAAGAACCCTAATATTTCGCGACGCACAATGTATATACAGAGAATCAGACCGATTCTAACCACAAAATGAAAAGATTCTACCCCCAAATCCTAACTTTGAACTCTAATCCCTCACAGAACCCTAACGACAACAAGCCCGCAGCTCGAAACCCGAAAACACAGCCCAACTGCCGATATACAGACCTTGTAATCAATCACTCCAATAAAACCCTAATCGTCACTTCGACCCACCATCGAAACTATCAAAATCACCCAAATCCACCCAACAACCACCGAATATCTCAACGTGGAACCCCAGATTACCCCAATTCTCTACAAAAGAAACGCAGCCCACGAACAAGAAATCAACAAGCTCCAATGGAATCGACGAAAATGATCAGAATGGAAAATCTGGGTGGAACAAGAAGAGGGCGAGGAATAAGAGAACTGGCGTGAAGCGATAGATCAGGAAGAAATTATCTCAGCACAAGGCTTCTACGAAACCTTGTTTTTTCTCTAATCTAATCTAATTTTTTATTGTTATTGTAATCTACTACGCTTCCTTCTGGTTCTTCCTTCTTCCTCTTCTCTACTACTACCTCTACGCCTAATTTTCCTTCTTTTTTCTACTTTTCTATGGAATTTCACCGTAAGAACACACAACCTTCTCCCAAAAGCAACCACCAGGAAGGAAGCAGCAGAGCTCTCTCTCTCTTCCTCTCTCTCTCTCTCTCTCTCTCTCCGTGTTCTTCTCTCTCTCTTCTGCGTTTTTTGCTCTCTGTTTTTGTGTTTCTGTCGAGACCCCCACACAGCAACACAAACTTATCCCTTTTGTATTTTTAATTCTTAATCTAACTTAAATTATAATATTATTAAAATAATGTCAACCACATCCCTTGTTTTAATTTTAAATCAAGGACCTTATCATCATTCAACCCACTTTTCTATTAAAGCAAATCTGAAGTGTGTCACGTGGGTCCCACTCACAATATCTTAGGTATTTCCTAATCAGATTTGCTAAAATCGGACGTCTCGATCCCCGTGCGGGTCCGTTTTCCACGATTTTTACAAAACTTGGCATTTTACTTAAAAAAACCCGACTAAGACCACTGCGACGATGGCTAAGCTTTTTGGGTCCAATTCATGCCTCAAACGGAACAAAACGTCACTCGGTTGACTTTTTCGACAAAAAGTCAACTTTTCCCGAATTGGTCACAAGGTTG